>LASR02012604.1:0-19264 GCA_001272965.2 Paraurostyla sp. PUJRC_G6
AAACCCCAAAACCCCTTATGACATATAAACTAAGGAAAAAAGAAATTTGAAATAAATTATAATTAGTTATGAAATTAATTGTTAAATCAGTTAGTTATAAAGCCGTTAATTTTTCAAAATTTGTTTGTAAACGCAGCCAATATAGGGAATCTCTTATTAAGACTAGGGTATTCTTTCATCATATCTCTAATAACTTTATGTGCTCCTTCTTGCATCATAGCATATACCAAGTCTTCTTCATTGCTTTCTAGAATAATACTAAACAAAAGCAGAGAAGTTGCCTCTTCAGTAGTTACTTTACCCTATCTAAGGAGGGTAACTTCGTTTCTTATCAAGAAATGCCTACGAGCATACATTATAACCTCAGTAAATACACCAGGTGCCCTTTATTTCTCTAATAAAGTGGTGTTTATTAAACTTATTCCTTCTAGTCTGATGGGGAATGTCTTTCTGAAAGCCAGGAATTCTAGATCTATCTTAGAAAACTGAATATTAAATTCTCTGAAATCATGGATATAGTCTGAGAATAGTTTCTCAATGAAATTGCTCTTGATGAATTAGTGCTTCAGAGTGTGTTCGCTATTGGCCAAGAGATATTCATAAGTGTTTAGTCTTATTTCATTTTTCTTCACATAAGTATCTATAAGGACCATACTTTCAATTTTATTATCGATACAGTGTCTAATGAAATCATATTCAAGTACCAGCTATTCTCCAAAGACAAAGCCATAGTCTGCCTCAGCAAGAAGTTAATTAGTAAAAGCTACATTTTTACGTACTAATTGGTAGAGTATGTTTTATAGAATCGCCCCAATTTCAGTGAAGGGGAACATATCGTATTTGCGATGCTTCTAAGTCTCTTTATTAGCTTTTGCATTATGAGTCAGTTCTTCCATAGGCACTCTTGATGTGTTCCCAGGATGTCTGAATGCTGATAATGCATAGTTGCATTTCTCAATGATAAATTCTGTGTTGTATTTTCCATTTTATTCATTGAAGATGAAATGCTCTTGACCTCTTACACATAGCCAATCTATTAACTATAATCCTGCTTTAATTAAGATGAGATAGTCAGCTCTCTTTTCTTGCTAGTTAGGAAAATCATCCCATAGGATTCTGATTACTCTTATTACAAGATTTATGCATCTTTAAAGAGCTTTGATTCTAGTCAGTTCTGGGATTTGAGATTCAGAATAGAAATGTTTAATCCAGCATCTTAGATCTTTCAGCATAGATAGAAAATCTTCAATAGCAATCATATCTGCAGTTAAGTGTTCTATTTAATTGAATTCATCAACAAAAGCAACAATTTCTGGTAAATTAATGAGATTTGGAATATAGAGACTTTGCTCTTTCAAAAGCGTAGATGAAGCACCAATACAACTCAAATCTCTAATTATAGTTGGTCTTCTTTGCTCAAACATGTATCTAAATAGTTCCACAACTTTGTCTTATAAGACCAATTATTGTCTCATTTGTGCACTTAATCCAGTTGTTGAAATTTTAGCTGATTAAATTTTACTATTTTGCATCAGCATTCTCAAGAGTGACATGTATGTGTCACATGCAGGTGAATTTATAGCAATCATTACCTTTTCATTTCCACAGAATAAATTAGCCAAGATCTAAATTATTACATCTTTGTTCTGGAAGCTTTCAGTTGGACTCTTAAGCAATCTTATTAAAGGAGCAATAAACACTGGTGACTCAAAACATATTGCCATTTCTCTTAGGAATCTCTTGTTTGATAGGAAGTTTAGGTTTGGTAAATCCAAAGCAAAATTAATATATTTTTCATTTTCACTCTTCTCAATTAAAGCAGTTGTTCTCTTGATATAGTTAGACATCATATCTGCCTGTGATTGCTATGCTTACTGCCCTCTCTTCTTCTTTGTTGATTAGCTCATATTCTCATTAATGATATCTTTATTAGATTAGATTAATTCTCCTTCCTGCTGTGATATCAGTGAAAGAGTCTTGTGAGCATCGAAAGCAGTTCTTCTATAAGCTCTTTTTGATAGCTCCTGCTTAAGATTAGCTGCACTCTTTCCTAAGATTTCAAAATCATCATCTTACAAGCCCTTAGAAATTTCATAGAATATTAGAAGACATTCATGCCTAACTTCAGAATCATTATCTTATAAGAAGTGAATGATATGTTTGGGGACTCTCATGTCAAGACAAGCTTTGATTTTATCTGAGCTTCCAGTCTAGAATACTGATCTTACCACTGCTAAAGCGCATCTCTTGCCCGCCTTCTCTAACTCAGGACTGTATAATCTAGCTAGACACTCTGTCAAAGGTATCAACTCATTATAATATTAAGCAGTCCTATTCATAGGTATTAGGAAACTGAGGCATAATTGATTCATTTGCTTGGAGAAAACTTTTGATGGTTCAAATGAATTAGTTATATTCGTGATGTAATCATTGATCACAGGATAGCAGCTTTGACCCATTCCAGATTCTGTAATAGCATCTTTATATATTCTTAGAGCTTCTTAGTGAAGTTCAGTAGTCCAGTAATTTGATTTATCTAAGAATGTCTTATTTTTCTACTCTGTATGCCATTATTTATCAGTGTTGTCTGATTTGAATTCAGCATTCAGTTCATTTTCTCTTCTAAAGAAAGATCTACCTCTTAAATAATCTTTTAGGGTTGAATCTATTCCAGATGTTTTACGTAATACATAATCAGAGCCTAGTTCATATTCCTCTCCAGTATAGAATTTGACTATGTATTCTATAACTTCTTTAACATATGGAGCCATTGGTGTGCTGTAGGAATGCATCTCATAGACGAGAGTTCTAAGTAAATTGGTCAATTTAGCCAATATAAGATTTTGGAGTCTCTCAGTTTATTTCTTCTAGAGGTTGCCTTGATTGATGCTCTGATACACACTAGCTCTATCAGTTGTCTGATCAATGGCATCACCTCCAAACTTAACAGACTTTTTCTTGCTGCTCATTGACATCTAAGCAACACTTTGTTGATGCTTAAGGATGCTTTAAGTCTCTTTGTTAAGTTCAGTTAATCTTTTAGATTTCCATTCATTGAAAGTTTTTGTATAACGGAGAGTCAAGAATATGAGCATATCTATTACTTTGTCTTCTATAATCTAAGCAGCTAATGGACTATTTGGAGAAACTCTTAATTAAGAGAAGTCTTTTCCTTTGAATTGTTATTAAATTGAGCTATTATAAAGACTTTTTCTCTTCTCATTCTCAGTAAGAACTGAATTTATTTAGTCAAGTGGAAGAGATGAAATATGACCTATGCATTCCTCAGTGAACATAAACAATTTAAGAATGTCTGCCTCAATGTTGAATAAATTGACTGGATTCTTAATGGCAATAGCGCACATAGCTCTTAATGGTGCAGTTATTTTAAGACTAACACTGCTCTATGGTGATCTGTATAGAATTACATTTTGGGAGAATCTAACAGCATTAGTAAGTTCATATTTATCCAATTTAAATAGAGGAGAATTAAGGAGACCATAGATAGTTGGCCTCTTCTTAGGATCCATATCTAAGCAACTTGCAATAAGATCTAGGATAAGTCCAAGTTCATTCTTTCTCTCCAGTACTTCAGCTTTAGCGAATTATTAGAAGATTTTCTATCTTAATTCTGAATTAGAATGCGATTATCCTGGGAATCTTGGTGGTTGATCATTTACCATCTGAGGATTATTGTTGTCTTTGATATCTTAAGCTATATTTTTGAATTGGAACTTCTTAGAATTTCCATTCTCAAATAGACTACTGCATGAAAGATTTTTAATACATTTCATTACATTCTCAAAGTTCAAGCTTCCTTTCTTTTCCATGAGTGATCCTGGAATATCTAAGTCTTTATTCAGTTCAAATTCTTCCATATTGAAAGGATTATCAAAGTCTACTGAGAAAGGATCATAAAGGAAATTAGATTATGAAGGAGGAATAAAAGGAAGCTAAGCTAATTCTATATCATGCCCATGTTTGCTTTTGTACCATGTTCTGTAAATGTTGTAGAAACTCTCTGGCTTTTATCCTAGCAAAATGCAATACATGATCATTCCAAAAGACCATACATCCAATGCAGAGGTTTATTCTGTGAACTTTTAGAATAGAGTCTCTGGAGCAATAAAAGGATTGTCTAAGGCTCTATTAGAGAAACTCTTTTGTGCCTCAGTCTTCTTTGATGAAGATATAGCACCACCATGGCCTGGAGATATAGTTGAGCTTTGACCACCATTATATCTATCATCAAGACTATTATTTTCAAGAGTAAGGTAAATATCAGGGCATTCTTTAACATAACCAAGGTTATTAACTTTACCAACTCCCCTCAAGTGAGCAAGTTTCATTCTTTATCCATCTCTAGATAAATAGATTTACTTTAAGTTAAGAGATCTAAACACTATACTCACATCATGGATCTTCTAGATTATTTATAGTAATTTTGAGGCCCAATATCTTATAATGAATAGAGGTGCATCAGTATGATAGAACAAAGGAATATTAAGAATACCACCATTTCTATCAACAAATTCCTCTAGTGATATCCATTCCTCTTCATCTACTAATTCATTAACAACATAGATTTCTTTGTCACTTGCTGCTAATCCTATCTTCTTTTCGAATTTACCAAGATTAGGGAAAATATCCATTTGTGCAGGATCTAATTCATGCTCCTCATCTTCAAATTAAGCGCCCATTAAGAATCTATGAGCCTAAAGTTCAAGAGATAAATGTTTCTTATAAGTCTTTCCATCACTGCTCACATAATTCAGGTCATCATTGGGGAATATTAATACTTCAACTTTCTTTCTAGAGGCATCACTCATGAGTCCTACATATCTTTACGCACCACTTGGTAAAAATGATAGTGTTGTAAAATCTATATCGAAAGCTGAGTTTTCAATTGTTGGGATATGAAGACTAGCCAACACACCTGCATTCTGATCATTAACAATAGTATTAATATTATAGCTAGGATCTAAAACACAAAGCTGTGCTTCTTCTTTCATTAGCCTGTTTGCCTCCCCAGCTAGTAAAACCAAACTAGATTCAAATAATTCATTGAGCTTGATTGCTTTCTTATGTAGTTTCTCAACAGTTTTCTGATTAGAGAGCATATTGAGTCCTCTTAGATTGATCTCAAATACATGTCTTTGCAGATATGATCCTTTCTCCTCAAATTAGTTAATTAATTCTACAAGCCTAGAGAAACCATCATACTTTTCAACTATATATACGAACAGATCTTCATCTATAAGAATAGCGCTACTGTTTCCTTTTTCGATTCCATCTTTATCGATATATGAATAATTCTTAAGGAACTTAGCTATCTTACTGATTGAGATGACAGGAATTTGCTTTTTCTCATCAATTAGAATATGAAGTATTCTTTCTATTTGGAATTTCTTGAGTTGTACATCTTTGACTGACAATAAGGATTGTCTAAATTCAATAGGTGTAAGATGATTATCATGATCACTATCAAATTTCTTAAAGTACTCTTCAAATGGTTTCTTATTGAGGTGATTATTAAGAGTTCTTATTACCAATTCTATACCCTTGTCTCTCCATGTGAAGGTTTCAACTCTCTTGGTTTTCTTTGATTATTTGGCTGGTGGCTAGTTTTCTATGCCAACATCGAATCCCATTTCCTTGATGTGTCCTCTCAATTCCTAATATGAGATTCTGCCATCAAAGTTTTCATCCATTTATCTCATCAATTCGTAAACTTGAGCCTCTGAGATAGTGAAACCTAATCTTTCTAGTAGATTCTGGAATTCATCTACTTCAATATAACCATTTTAATTGGTGTCTATCTGATCAAACACCTCTGCTAGAGATAGTGATTTTTGATTCAATACTTTAATCAGATGATCAAAGATCTCATATTGCATATTCATTGCTTATTTCTCCTTCTCTATTTCTTTTAGTCTTAGATCATAATTTTGATTATAGAAAAGTTCAAATTCTTTGTATTTAACTAGTCCATCCTTGTCTTTATCAATCTCTTTGAAGAGTTTCAAGACCTCATCTCTCTTAAGAGTAATATCGAACTGTTAAGGCAAGCTATTTTGGAAATCTTTTAGAGTTAAGAACCCAATACCTTTATCTAGTTTTACAAAGGCTTCTTAAGCATTAGCCTGCAACTTTATTTTCTTCTGAATGGCATTGAACATTTTAATTCTTTTGATTCTCTCACTTATTCCTCCGACTTTGGCTCCACTGAAGCTATTATGACCTGGAGTTCCACCACCAGTCTTAAGATCATCTTGATTGAACACATCCTCATAAGTATAAGCACTCCAGAATCTCTTAATGAATTATTACTGAGTAATGTAACCCTTTCCATCTTCATCTAGTCTACCAAGGAACACCTTTAATTCTTTATCATTGATGTTGAGTTAGAATCTGATTATAGCATGTTTAAGCTCTTCAATAGATATTGTCTATGAATTATCTTCATCGATAAGGTTGAAACATTTATGAATGGTGAGGTTATTCCTTCTGAGATACTCTCCTATTTTCTTGAATATACGTCTTTACCACTCCACGGTGTAGAATGCCTCTATAGATTATGTTATATCAATAATAATTATTACCTTGAGCATAGAGCTATTGTTAGACTCCTTCGAAAGCTGCATCCATTTTCTCATAATCAAATTTATCCATAGATTCATGCATTCCAAACACAGTATTTAAGAGTGTCTTCTCATCTTCATCCAACTAAACTCCGTACTTTTATAAATGAGAGAAGAATAGTCTCTTGCTTAATCCTACTATTGATCCCCTTGTTTGCTTCTTCATTCTTACTTTCAAGCCTTCAGATTAAAGGAAATTTCTAGTCTCCTCTTCTATTAGAGACTCATTCATTTCAGCTACCTCGTCAAAGAATTTATCACAATCTATGGCTAGCTCATTGATGATCTTTTGCAGGATAGGCTACACTTACATGAAAGCATAAATACCTCCACCTGTCTGATGGTTCATTATCTCTTATAATGACTTAGCGAATTCAATGACACTTATCTTGCCGGTATTTTTATCATCGAAGAAATTCATGAGCATTCTTGACTCATCCAAACCTAATCCACTCTCAAGGCTCTTAATAGTAGTAGCAAAGTCAGCTCTAGATATAAATCCAGTCCTAGCTTGGTCGAATAAGGCCAAAACCTGGCGCATGCTTAATCGCTTGCCTTGAATAGCATCAGAAAGCTTTTTAAGTATATTGAAAACTTATTGCTTAACTGAGAAACCTTTCTTTGTCTGTTAGACTCCTGATTGTAATGCTTGTTCTAACTTGCTTCCACCTCCAATTCTGTTTACTACAAATGTAATAGCATCTACGAATTAGAGTTTGCTAACAACATTTTCATTTCTATCATCAATATAGTTAAAGAATTCTATCAAATCCTGAATAGAAATACCAAGCTCCATCCCTTGCATACATTTAATAAAGACCTCCTTGCTAATTTTACCATCACGCTCTTTATCAAATATATCAAACATCTTTTCAATTGTCATATCATAAGCATTCACAGTCTTGTTGACTAACTAGCAGCATGAAGCTATCAGAGGATCAACGAACCCTTTATCAAAGAATGCCACATTTATACGTTTCCTAGTCATAAAGTCTACAAATTCCTTGTAAGAGCACTCATAACGACCATAGTTGGCTTTTCTTACATCATTAAGCACTTTATCTGCTTCTACTTTTGTTAAGATCATACCTAATTTTTCAAAGAGTTGCTGAACTCCTTTAGTGTTAGCAAATTAATTGGGCATATACTTTAGCTGCTCGTAGAAAATACTTTCAAGGGTTGTATTCTTCTTTTCTAGGCGATCTTTTACTGCCTCATAGAGATCATCTAGTTCTTGTCTAGTTTTCAATTCTTCTCCTTCTAGTTTCCTTAGATTTTCTTCTTCATTCAGAAGTTCCTCATCTTAATCATTTTCTAAGAGATTAGAAATTTGTTTGACCTCTTCAAGTCTAACTCTTCCTTGCTTACTTCTATCTATGATGTCAAATGTTCTCTTCAAATCTTTCTTAGGTATTGCCAATCCTATGAACTCATTCAGTAATGCAAACTCTTCAAACCCTAGTGATCCCTTCTGCTGAGTATCATGCTCTTAAAACACTCTCTCAAGTGGAATCTTTTCTTTGTCGAGTGCATGATTAAACTGTGTGATCCACTCTTAAATCAACAACTTTTCATATGCCTTCTCTTACTCTAACTTCTTTGCTCCTTGAACAACTATTCTCTCAAAATCAACAGCAGCAATAGAGTTGTCTTTCCCTTCGAATGGTACAGATGACAGCAGTTTCTCGATCTCATCCTGAGTTAGTCCTGCCCTAAGCTTCTTAAGTCCAATCTTCAGCTCCTTCTAAGAGAGTCTTCCTTGCTGGGTCTTTGAATTCTTCTCTCTCCACTAATTGAAAAGTCTCTTGTATGATAAGTTCTTCTGCAAGACTACTCCATGGATCTTAATGAATGATTGGAACTATATCATTAATGAGATATGAAGTATGATTTACCAGCCAATTTTCATCACGCTTGACTAGGATGGCATCGTGGAGTTGCTTGAAGGTGAATCTTGTGGTGGCTTTTTAGACTTTGCGATCTATCTATTGTTTCTACTGGTCAGTGCTGTCTGTGCCCTTGGTGCCTACCTAGCAAATATATTCAAAGATCTTGGAAAGCTCTTCCTCTGTGAACTCTAAGCCCATCATTAGACATTCATCAACAAAGTCGTGTCTAAACACAAACTTGTGGCTAAAGTAATGAAATTAAGATTAATAAGTTAAATTACTCCTCAGGATCAAACATCTTATAAGCTTTCTCTACTGAAATATTTTTCTTCTTGAGTTGTTGTCTGAATTTATTGACTAGATTATTGGTGTTATCTACTGACTTCTAGAATTTATAGCACCCAGCAGTAATAAATGCCTGCAGTAATTCATAATAACTCAAATTTTCCATCTCATGATCATTACTACTTCTCTGACTCTCAAGAGTATTGCCAGTGCTCCTTCTGCTTCTCCTACTAGATAAATCCTCCTTATTAGGAATAAGATTAAGTCTTCTGACTGGCTTCTTAATCATCTTCCAAAGACCATCAAACTCTTTGGTATTACCAATACTTACTCCAAAAGCCTACAGTCCAGTCTTGAACTCTATCTTTGATATCTTCCCTGAATAGTTCACATCTAAAGTACTGAAGAATTCAAAAGGACTCATTTTCTTGGCACCCAGTGTTGCTGCAACCTTTTAAAGCAGTTCATGATTCTTCTTAATACCTATTCCCAGTATTTTTTCTAGCTTTGCTTACAGGTTCTGACTGTATAGAACATAGTCAATTCTCTCATCTGTAGATCTGTAACCACCAGCTTCAATTAAAACCTTCATATGAGGCTCAGGATGCAGGATACCAAGCTTTTTGAAAGCTCTGGGTAGATCTTGAACTAGGATGGTTCCAGAGTTATCATAGTCATAGTTAAGGAAGATTTCATAGAGTGAGTCTGAATTAACGTCAATCAAAGACTTCAGCTTATGGAATATGATGTCTTTGGCTTACTCAGCTGCTTAATTTGACTTCTTCTGAATGTGAATGTCCATCTTTGATATGAATTCATCATAAGAGATTGATCCAGATTTGTCTGTGTCAACGATATTCATTAAGTCATCTATTTCATCATAGGTTAATCCTAGATTCAAAGTAACCCAGCCCTGTCTGAATTCTCTCTTTGATATGGTTCCATCTCCATTTCTATCAAACAGTGCAAAGGCTCTTCTTAAATTAAAGTTCTATAGATAGAAAGCTGTAGCTATTTTCTCTAGTATACCATTTAGTCTCTTCAATCTTAAATCCTCAGTCTCGAACTTTGAGCAGAACTTTTATAGATCAACTTTACCAATCTATTGATAGTCTGCAATTCTTCTCAATATTCTATGCTCCTGCACTGTTAAGGGTAAATTCAAACTATTGATTGATTTTTTGAACTAGCTTATAGTGATGATAGATTTCTGAGGGTTCAGAGGATCATAGTGCTGCTAGAAACAATCAAAGAATGTGACCTCTCTCTCAACAAAGATCTCAATAATCTTATTTATCAATTATTGCTCTCTGGCTTTCTGTAGAGGATCTTGCTTTTGAGTGTATTGCTCCTCCTATTCCTTCTGCTTGCGAGCTAGGTCTCTGCGGAACTTAGCCATCTCATCCTCAAACATATCATACTCCTGTTGAAGCCTTCTCTGCTCATCATCCTCTTTTCTCATGTGCTTGACTACAGGTTCAAAACTCTTAAGAAGATTGAAGAATTGAATCAAGTCGTGTCTAATATTAATTTGATTAGGATAGGGGTCAGTACTGCTAGAACCAGCTGTATGACGTCTTGAGCCTTTAATAGCATAAGAAGTGAGTAGATCGATTTCATACTCTGAAAATTCTAATTAAGCATCTCTCAACAGATCTTAGAATTATTCTCCAGTGAGCACTCCTGATTGAGAAGCTTCTTCACCAGCAAAGTCTGAGAAGAGAATGTCCTTAAGAACATCTTGATTGGCACTCATTCTATCCAACATATAATATCTTCCCAATAAAGTCCTTGAAGCCACTATCCACTTGTTGATATCAAATTATGGTGCTAGCTCTCTTGCATATACGATTTGGTTTGCAAATTCATTGGCTGATATTGAACCATCCCTGTTCTCATCTGAAAAGTTAATGAGTAGTTTAAATTCCACATCTGATAGTATAAACCCGACTAGTTCAAAAATCTTTTTCAAGTGGTCGTATGAGACACTTCCTCCCTTTGCAAATATTTTGAAGATTCTCATTAAGTCTAAACCTTGAGTTTTAACGTGTTAAGATATCTTTGAAAGTAAATCTTCATAGTCTTATATTTGATAGGTGCTCTTTTTATCAAGTTTGATTTCTTACATCATATCTCCAGCATAATGATAATCAACACTTGAGCTCATATTCATTTAGTTATCTCTTCTCTCCATGAATATCTTGACAAACTCTTCATAGTCAACGCAATCATCACTATTTAAGCATTCCAATTCAAATTATAATCCTATTAGAGTATCTTAGTCAAATACTGCTGCATAGTTATGCTTCAATACATTTATGAAGTGATGAATTTTGATGCGGCCAGTGTCTGAAGGATCGAATGCTCTGAATCTCTCAATAACCTCAGATAGCAAAAGCTTTCCTTAAGGGATATTTTTCAATTTCATCTGAACCTTGTCAAAGTAATCTGTCTTTCTCAAGTCTCTGATAGTTTCAAAATCATCAGATGAACCATTATTTAAGTTGCTACCGCTTTCATCATGCTAGAATGATTTATTAAGTGTGCTGGTGGCCATATTATAAGCCTATTAAACATTATTTTTCATTCTAGTGACTAAATCTTCCACATGTACTCTTTCATTCCTTGTGAATTCATTCAAAAATATATCCTAGTTGATATAGTTTACTCCAAACTTAAGAAGTACTTGTCTCAAATCAGCTATTTCTATCAATTTCTCATCTTCTCTCCTGCCTTTCAGCTCAGCTGTGGACTCAATATAGGATCTGAATACATTCTCATTTCTTAATAGCTTAGAGCATATCACAGGCAAGATTGCTTTATTAGGAACGTGGAAAGCAGTTTGAACTCTGCGAAGATGATGAAGCCAACTGTTCAGATAAATAACACTTTGATTCTTTTGGTTCAAAGCCAAGAAATTCGATAGTCTTTATATATGCTGAAGCTGAATAGACCTGGCCTACAGCTGCTCAACTCTCTGGCAGAACTCATTGGCAACTAATTATTGAGCAAATCGTGTATAGTGCTGAGTAAGATCTATGGGAGCATCCTTGGCTTTCTTTTAAAGCATCATAGAATCATCGGCTCCAGTGCTCTTATCTAAGTTAGCACTGGGTCTTTTCCTTCCTTTAACATTTTCAACTGTATTCTCTGCAAAAACAATACTGAAATCTAAGCCTTTATAGATAAGTGCAGCTTTAAGATTTTGTAAAGTCTAATCTATTTCATTTAGCTCTTTAGTCTCAGTGTTACTGAATAGCTTATTAATAAAGTAGGTGATTGACATTACTTTCAAGTCTTCATTTGTGGTATCACCTTCCTTCTAGACTGTGTTGTATTTTTCTGCTACCACATTGAACAAGAATTCAAGTACATCTCTGTCTTCCTTGATTCCTGCTTTCTAAAAGGCTTCAATAAATTACTCCTAATTAATATAGCCATCTCCCTACACATCAACTGAAACTAGTGCTTATTAAAGAGCTAGCTTTTTATTAGGGAATACCTTGCTTCTAATATCAGTAAAGATTTGTTTAGGTCTGTTCAGAGTGGTGAGATTATAGAAATGGATCTCCTCTTTATAGTAGTTTTAAATGAGCTGAATTTAAATAATTCCAGTAAAGAATGGATCTAATTCATTAAGCACTGAGTCTATTTCTTCATCTGAGAATCTTTAATACTAGAAAACATCATCACGGAAATATTGTATAAATCTTTCTCTAGTACAGAAATCATTAGCTTTGGTCTTACCAGTTGTTACAGATTCTCTCTCTAAATATGCAATGTTTAATCCGTGAGCTTTCACATAATTGGCGAATTTCTGAACGCTCTGCTTTGGCCATCTCTTGGTGCCTCTTAAAAATTCTCTGGAATGCTTTCTCTAGAACTCATCAATTGATTTTTCAAACTCAATCTGAGTGGTCCTCAATGGATGTATCTGCATGAACTTATTCAAATAGAAGAATGTCTCTGAGACAGAGAGTTTATCTGAGCAACCTGATATGGCAAGGAAATTCTCGAATTTGGTTCTGTTAGGTAATTTTAAAATGATCTTATAAATCTCTCTTAGTGGTTCAGGGTTAACATATTTTAAGTCCTTACGCTTAAGGATAGCTTCCAAAAATAGCTTTCTGATTTATGATACATAAGAATTCTGAAGTTGGACTTGACTGTATATTTTCTCAATCTTATGAGGAAGATTATGCTAGAAAGCTGTAACTATTCGTCTTCTGCGAGTTGTTACTAAATCTTCGCATTCCTTCATAACATAAGGTGGAACAATGTCATCGTGGTGTACAGCAGGTACCTCAATCTTAATTCTTTCAATTCCATAGCCACAGATAAAGCCAACCTATGTATTCTTTCTACCTTGCCATGAGGGTCTGCCTAGCTTTAAACCAATCAACCATTCTATCTGTGATTTAAACTCAGGATTATCTTAGTCAAGAGTGACATTTTGAATATTGAGGCATCTGAGAGAATAGCATGCTGTGTCTGAACCTGTGTAGATTCTCTTAACTTCTTTAAAGCTTGAATTACCTTTTGTTGTCTCCTTTTCAAGGGGCTTGTAATAGCCGGGTCTCTACTGAGAATGAGGAATATTACTGGGATCAGTAAGAGCATAAGCCTGAGTTACAGGGTCATAGAATCTTATAGTCTGATCAGTTGAAGTACTAACAATCAACTATGCTTTTTACAAAAAGCAAATATCGATTATAGAAGAATTATGAGCCTCAAATTTCTTGTATATAGGAATAAACCAAGGTGGATTAGTTTAGAAGAGTTCAATCATATCTCTTTACAAATTCCATATAATAATCTCTGACTTGAAGTTGCTGCTGTGCTCTCTGTCTGCATGTCTTTCATAAGCCGTTTGACTGCTCTTTTAGAATTTATGTGAGACTGGAATAGAGGGATCATTAACCTTTGGCATTGTATCACGATTAGGCTTGTAAGCTAACTCACTCAAATACTTCTCTCCAGATATCAGGCATCCAGAATGAGCAGCATAGAACAAAGTGGGTGGCTCAGTGTTCTTATGACCTCTCAGCTTTGCTAATAGTTAGAAATAGTTAGTCATTAGGTCTGCTCCTTATGGTGGTTGCTACTACTGATCTTGATTGATCTTTTAGTTTATGCTTGATAGATTAACAATTTCAACTTGAGCAGCTGAATCTTGATTGCTGCCAGCCTAGCGTTTGGCATTAGTCACAAAGATAGTTGAAGTCTTTGGCGCAATGGTTGTGTAAATTAAGATCTCTAGGTCATCAATGTAAATTAGGTCTTCAACAACAACTTTTCTATTATCTGTCAAATCATGAGTCACATTAGCCTTGGATTCATCAGCAAAGCTTAAATCTTTTTAATTTATAATATTCTTCTGGTTTCTCCTAAGTCTCTATCTTTCCAGAGTCACAAATATATCGCTATTTAGTATGACTGTATAGTCCACGTTTCCATAGTTATCATAATTAAGGTCATTATCAAATATCTCTTCTAGCTCAAAGAATAGTAAACCCAGTGGTAAAGATTCGAGGATGCGCCAGAACCTGCCTCTCGGGATAACTGAAAGCCCACTCTCGTCGTTCTTAACAAATATTGCTCTGAGGTCTAAATTGAGCTCTGCGCTTTTACGGATAACATAGTTCAGAGAAGCTTCCTTAGTGAGGACTTTATCTAGCTCATGTATGTATGAGGAGTCTTGGTTATTGTTAACCAGAGAGAATGAGACATTAGAATTGTTTAAGAGAGATGAGGCGTTTGTCTTAAAAGTGCGAACAAATCTTTTATCAAGGAATTTACAGAAATCTCTATACATATACTGCTAGTCTACTGTCTTAGGGGTTAGTTTCAGGATAAAGTCAATCTCTAATTGGTCTAGTCTTGCTTCTTGGAAGAACATGCTCAGGATTTTCTTGAAGTTGTCTATAGATATCAAGCCTTTCTCTCTTTGATCAAAGATTTAAAAAGCTTACTCTGGAGAAATATTAGGTGTCTTCCTGATTGAATCAAACATTCTGATTATCATATTCTTTCCCTATTCAACCTTCCCCTCTTTGATAACCCATTCAGGCCACATATTTTCATATAGCTCCTCCTCCGCCTTTCTCCTCTCAAATTCACTGGCTTCATCATGCTCCAAATGCTAGAAATAGTATAGAAACTCATCTAAAGTAATACTGCCATTACCGTCGTTGTCTAAAGTTGCACATACCTTGAAAATATCCTCTATTTTCTGTGTTTAATCCAAAAGAGAAAGCTTAGTGGCGAAGTCTCTGATCTTAACAGAGTGTGTATCTTTTGAAGTGATATCTGAGAATATATCGAAGATTGTCTTGCCAGTGCGGTTAATGATATTCTTGAACACCACCTTCAAGAACGTTATCGAGTCTCTGATTCTCTTAGGTATTTCATAGTCTTAATACCTTAATTATATCTTCTTGAGCACTGAAAAAGAGATAGGGTCGATGAATACTATACTACCGTCAACACAAGAAGTATTTGCCACTAGTATTTATTAGTTGTGATCTGAAAGACTCAAAAATCTTGGCTTTGCATTATTAAATGTATTTTTATAGTATAGTGAAATATAATCTTTGTTGCCTTCATTAGTACATACAGCTAACCTTTTCTGTGGGAGACTCACATTCTACTCAATATTCCAAATTTCTAAAATCCAGTTAGAATTCAAAGTATAAATTCTTCCACTAGTCTAGTCACACACCATATCAATAATATCATAATGCTTAAGTGGTGGTCTAGTTCCAAGATTAACTTACTAAAGTGTCTTATTTGTTGGAATATCATATTAATTAAGTTGATTCTCTGAATCTAAATACATTATTTACCCTAATTCATTTAGTGTTTAAAGAGTCTTTGGCTATACTCCCATCACATTATATTAAAACTCTTATATCATTGGATATACGAATTTAGTTACAGGTCTATTCTCAAATTTCTATTGAATTTCTCTGCCAACTATCAATGACTCTGCATAGCATTAAGCATTAGTAATTATATCATTTAGTAAATCATTCTTAATATAGTCCATCATTTCTTACCTAACTCTGAGTTGCTTCTCTGTAAATTTCTCTTTATTTGGCTTGATAACTTGCCCCATTCTTGCATCGAGGGTTTCACTCTTCTTTCTTTTAGCTTTATTTTGAGCAATCATTGCTTTTTTCTTCCTTTCTAGTTCCTCCTTTTTCTATTAGGCAGTCATTTTCTTTTAAGTACCGGTTTTACCAGCAGTGCCCTTCTTTTCCTCTTCTTTATCACCTCTGAACTGTACTCTACCGACTTTGCCAAATTACAATCCTACTTTCTTAAAGTCTGGGCTCACCATTTTAGCATACTATCTGCGAGTTAAGTAGCCCCTCCAAACCTTTTGAACCTTAATAACCATTTGGTTAAGTTAATGCAGATCAGTGGTTGAGGTCTTCTTAGGTTTTGCTTCTTCCAAGACAGTTTTGTATTTAATGAATTCATTGCCCTCAGAGTCAGGCTTTATCATAGCTTTCTTGCGCATCTCTTGCAAGTCAAAATCTAGCATAGGCAGATCATAGTCAATCATAATAGTTTAGAAGTTAGAGATTGGGAGTTCTCCCTAACACCCATAAGGAATATCAGCTTGCTAAAATTCTTCAGCAAGAACACTAAGTAGTCTCTCACCTCCTTTCTTGACTTTGTTTTTTAAGCGATCAATAATATTAGATTGTGGTTAAGACTGAAGAATAATCTATGCAAAGTCAGAAGCAGGAACTCTCCCGAGTGATTAACGATCGAATAACTTGAAAAGTGCTTGTAGCTTGCCTTCTTCAAATGTGTTTGACCTTGGATCTTAGTCAGGCTGATGGACATGGGTCTCATAAATATCTTTGAATTCAGGATAGGTTAAAAATCCTGGTCTTTCTTTGCCATAATGTTAAACATAGCTATTGATATCTCTTTTAATAGGACCATTACTAATCTCATCCAAAAGGCTTCTGCAGAATTTGGTAAAGAACAAGTCTAGAGACTTATCAAATTTAAATCTCTCTTCAAGTGGAATTTGCTTGAAAATAGCTTCATTCTATCTGAAGAAGTCTTGATTACCTCTAAATTTTCTAAGATCATCAGCATTTAAGCTCAATGATAAATTATTCTAGGCACTTCTCATTGAGTTATTAGCAGTCTATGGTTTAGATATAATGCCACTTGGCTAATTCTTATTTCTTCTGGGGTCTTGTAGGATAGAACTTTTATTCATTATATCATCAATGGCTCTAGAAGGGACAGAACTCTAGCTTGCGATTTCAAATTTATCCTCATCAATGATTCCTAATCCACCTATTTTACCATTAGCTCCTTTGTATTTCAATTCCTTTTCTCTTATGATTCTATCTTGCTCTAGAAGCTTTTCTCTCTCAACATCATCATACTTTTTACCAGCTAAAATATTATCAACATGCATGCTCTCAGCTCTTGATTCAAAATTACTGGACCTCATGCTATCACCACCAAAGCTGCTCACACTTTGAGAACCACTTCCAGGTGCATGTATTTGTCTTTACCAATGAATACCAGGGTAAAATCTATCTTTAAAGTCCATAGTAGAAATAAAGGCATCTAATACAGAGTTGCCCATTGCATATTACATAAACACAGACTTTATCTATTAAGTGCTAAACTTATGCCCCATAGGTAAGCTTCTAACTACAGTTTCAAAATCTTTGAATGTCACTTGATTTGCTCTTGCTATTTCAGGTTGTCCCATCTTCTGGAGTAAATCATCAAAATTACTGAAATGTGCTCTAAAGCTCTCCTTTATATCATTGTAGATATGGATTGTATCGTCTTCATGTATAAGTTGGCGTTCTGCACCACTGAAATCAGCATTTGACCTTCTCATAATGTCGCTCATTCCGTCAACTGAGCCAATATCTTTCCTTTGACTGCCACCAACATCAGCCATAGCACTCTTAATCTTATTGTCTCCCATTCCAAAATCAAATTCTTGGCCAGCAGGCTTATCAAGATCTTCAATAAATGCCTCGCCTCTGTCTTACCTTCTCTTTCTAACTATTTTTTCAACAGGTAATTCTTTATTCTTCTCAATCACATCACAGAAATCGTTGTATGAAATCTTACCAGTTTATTGTAAGTCTATCAGTTCAAATACTCTTATCAAGTCCTGATCTCTCACTGCTACCTTGATTTCACTAAGAAGTCGCTTGAATTCATCTAATTCCATAAAATCATCCTTATTCTCATCGAAGAGATTGAACCAATTGCGAAGGTTTTCCCCTGACCCAATTATTTTCTTTTTGATTTATTCAATTGACTTGCGATAATCAGATACTTCTTTTTTTACTTGCTCTGTTTCTTCTCTCTACTTTCGCTCTATTTCTTTTTATTCAGCTTCTTTCTTGAGCTGCTCTTCTCTTTCTTTCATTTTCTACTCTTCCTTGGTCATTCTCTTATATCCACCTCCCAATACATCTTTTCTTTTGGCTTCTGCCAATCGTTTATCAGCTATTTCCTTTCGCTTTTTCTCTTCTAGCTCTAGCTTCTCTTGGGCTTTCTTTTCTTCTTCATCCTTTCTTCTCTATTCCTCTATTTACTTTTGACTTGGACCTTTCGCTTTCTATTAGATATTAAAATAATAGGATTAATTACAATCTTAGGGAATATGCCATTAATACTCATTGTCTCTCTTTTCACTGGTGCTTCCAATATTTTATTGTAGTTAACATCTATTTGATTGTCGATACCAGAATATGCTTCAAGGGCTTTATAAAGCATTCTAAATTCAGCCTTTGATGGCAATGGTTGGAGTCTCACTTTGCTAAATGCTTACAATAATTAATCTTCAGTTAAAGTTCCTTTTTTACCTATATCTAAAGAATCACAAGCATCAAGAAATTTCAATTTATTAGCCTTATCAATTCTACCAAACTCTCTTTTTTCACCTTTTTCATTAAGATCGTTAAGAAAGTTTCTAATGCGATACCATAGGTCATCCAAGAATTCATTCTATGCTAGTTATTATTGGGAATCAGGATTATCCTCAGTAACTCTCAGAGTGCCCTTAGCTTTCTGTTCTTCATAGTTTCTTACATTTTTTAGGTCTTCTTTTTGTTTCAGAATTTCTTCCTTTTTGCGCGCATCTCTAAATTTAAATTTAAATAAAATAAAATGAATGATTACTCTTTATCATCATCAAAGTCCCATTCATAGTCAGAGTCAACTTCTTCGGCTTTCATATTGTCATCATTGAAGGCAGCCCCACCTGTCTTACCAGGCTTAGGAAATGCCTCTGATGTTAGTTTCTTTAAATCAGTTTTATTAGGATTTTGCATTGTTTCCTTTCTCTAATAATATAGTCTACTCTTCTGAAATTTAATTCAAATTATTATAACTTTATTTTATCTTGCCAATATCTTTAAGTTATCATTTATGGGGTTTTGGGGT
>LASR02012605.1:0-15964 GCA_001272965.2 Paraurostyla sp. PUJRC_G6
ACCCCAAAACCCCATAGATATGAAATAATCAAAGTTATGAAATTAAGAATATAATTAATAAGAATTTTATCTTCATCGATTTCTCAGTTTTCACTTCTATATGTATCTTGTCCTTCATTATTTACCATGATATCATTTTCATCTGTTTGAAGAAAATCAATTCTAATTGGAGATTTATTAATTGATTTATCGGGACTTGTAGTATTTTGAGTAGGATTTCTTTGCTATTATGGCTGAGTTTAAACTGGGCTTAACAGATTATTCTATTTGTTTTTAGTTTTATTCTTTTTGAATATTTTATCAATAGACATCGAGCTGTCCATTAATGATTTATCAATGGGAGATATCACAGATTCATCTTATGATCCATATTCTTTACTCTCTTCTTCTGAAATAATGTCATGGGAATAAATTGAACTTGAAAACTTATTCTTAATCTTTTTGGGAAATTCCTAAGTACTATTGAATGTACCTTATCTTTCCATGTTTATTGGTTTAATTCCAAATGTTAATTCTTGATTGGATCTTTATTGAGAGCCTTCTTTTTTCTTTTTTTCAGAGAAGTCTGTGTGTGGACTTTCATCACTAACTTCTCTTACGATTCCTAATTTAGAATTTAATTCATTGATCAATTCTCTTTCTAAAATGTTTTTGATTGTCTTTCTCTTTTCAAGTTATTTATTTAGTGATACTTTCTTTGCTAGTATTCGCCCACTATTGGGTCTTTTAGCTCTATTCTAATTAATTTATTGAGCAAAATTATCTGGTTCTTAATCCTGATCTTAATCTTCATTCTCTTCACTCTCTTCTAGATCTATATCAATTTCCCTTTCAATAGAATCTTTTCTCTCAATTTGTTCATCTTTTAGGAAATCTAATTTATTATTCTGAGTCTTCATTTTCTCTAATTACTTTTGCTTCTTCTTATTGTAGTTTTTATGAATCATTTTCTTATTTCCTCTTCTTAGTACATTCAATATGTCGTTTTCTTTATCCCTTTTTTCCAGAGTAGCTTTCAGCAAATCTTATTGCTTGGTATCTTCATCACTTGAAGTAAATGCTATACTTTCCTAATCAACTTCCATTCCATCATAAATATTCTCTGAAAAGTTAAGTGAGTCATTATATCGTGTTTGATTGGTATTTTTTCTTAATTTTTCTTTAGCAAAGAAACCTTAATTTGAATTCAAAGATCGGGTAGAGTCAGGAGCGATTAGAGAAATATTAGTAGGGAATTACTGTTTAATATTTTTATTGCCACCTGCTGCAGAATGAATTCTTGAACTTTAGGTCTAAAATTCTTCATTAATTAGCACAGAGTTGCTATTGTTTCTAGAATGCATCTTATTTATCTTAGTAGAGTTTTACTCCTGATTTTCATCACCCAAAAACGCCTCGTCAATGTCTAAATAACCTTTGCCAGCTGGTATCTTCATCTTCCCATCTCTAAAGCCTTGCTTGGCCAATTTTTCATAATTGTAATATTCATCATTTAATGGTCCATCCACCACATCATCTTGATTGAATTTTGATTTTGGTTAGTCCATCCCTACTAATAAACCCAGTTATCCGGCATCGTGAATCTTAGGCTCTCCATTGAATAATGTTCTATTTTGTTCCTAGCCAACTCTTACTCTATTATATCTCTTTGATGTTTTACCAATAAGATCTGGATCTTCTCTCTCGATTAATCCTGATGCTTGAATTAATCTCTACAGATCTAAATGATGAAGCACTCTCTCCATAGAATTACTTGTTAGAATTAACTACCCTGAATAATAAAGTTTTTTCATTTGTTTAAGTCTTTTGAAATATTCCTCTCTAAAGCCTTCGTTTTCTAGATGAACTTAGTGACCAATCAATTCCTCTTGAAGTTTCTTTTTGTTGAAGCATAAGCATAGAGCTAGATATAGATAAGGCATTTTAGCTCTGAATTTAGCCTTAACTTCTTCATACATTTTGTAAGCCCAGTATATAACGAACACCAAATTAGATATGCATATAACTGAGAAGAAAAATAGCTTAGTTTCTTCACCCAAATGCAGTGCACCATTTGCATAATCAGGATTGTCTGAAATCCACTCCTCTGGTTTGTCTGTTATAAAGAATAATCCACAGTAAACAGTAATCATGGATGTCACTAGAGATAGAGTTTCAAGATCGTTAAGTGCTATAGTTGCAAAAGGCTTTTTCTTTGAGTTTACAATCAAGAAACTATAAGAAAGTTACTTAAAAAATACTTACCAGATAAGAACCATAAATACAATAAGAGCTTAAGCAATTACTCCAAAAGAAATAATAAATACACTAATAAAAATAAGTGTGATTTTCCTGTACATAATAATGATTTCCCAATAATAGAAATCTTTTCTATATCCTCTATATAGGAATCCATATTTTTCCCTAATAATCAAACTTTCCAGTTGATCTCTCACCTTACTAATCAACAAAAATGCAAAGAACGGAATTCCAAGTCCCCAAACTATAATACTTGGTAGAGCTATAAAATAAGAGAATAATTTATGCTCACTATTCCAGCAAACTACCTCTAAATCATCTTGCACTCTTGATTCACCATCAACATCCATGCATTTAAAATCGTAGAACATGTATTAAACTATGCTAGGATGAACCAAGAAAAGCACAATAACTATGGTAGACATAGCTCTTGATTAAACATCAAGTACTGAGTTCTTTTAGCATAGCTTTATAAGCCTCCAAACTATATATGAAAATAGAGCGAGTAAAAATGGGAGTATAGCTAGCATTACTAATTTCTAGAAGAAAATTCTAACTCCAATACCTGATGAGGTTGTATTAACCTTTCCTGAAGTAGAGTTACTACCTCTTGAGTCTAAGAAGCAGTCAAAGCTGATAATTTAAGTAGAGACTGAGGCTACAGGTTTTGCAGTATCAAAGAGCTCCACTACTTTATCAGGCCAGTCAAAATCAAAAGAAGCTGTTAGTAGAATAAGCTACATATGATTAAGTAAAATCTTCATAAAGATGCTAGTAACGTTATTCTTTTCCTTAGCTCCAGACAAGGTTGATCTTATCATAAAGATTAATAGTAGCACGACAGCAATAAAGATAAAACTTAGTCTTATAACATTAACCACAGGTTCAGGGCAATAAGAGCATTCATAGTCGCCAGTTCTTGAATAACCTACTTGACAGTCGGTACAGAGTATGCCCTCGTATCCAGCTAAACAAGAGCCCTATGGATTGTTTTCAGGTGGTATCATACCTAGACAAGCAGGCTAATACAAGCATTTAATAAAGTCCGAAGTTGAATTATTCTTTCTCCAATATCCTGCTTTGGGACCCACATTAGATCCACCATAGCATACAGCTTTTTCAGAAGGACAATCAAGACAGCTTCCAGGTGATGTCATTTTAACCAATGAATAAGAACTGCCGTCTGGACATGAAATACATTTACCAGCAGAGGTAAATTACTCTCCTATCTCGCATTCTCTTAGTTTTATCTTAATATCGAAGTCAAGATCAGTAACTCCACCCATTGAAGACATATAATCTTTGTTTGACTTTTTAGTTAAATCAATACCATCTGTTGTGAATATAATACTATAACTATAGCCAGGAGTTCCAGCAAAGCTCAAGTCTTTAACTTATATCATTCCACCCTATGCATCAAACTAAGTTGTTCCTTCTATGATAGGTGGATAAACTTGAGCACTAGCATTCAGATTTGATGAGGCATTCACCAACACACGAACTTTACTAGTGAAATCTGATCCAACTATCTACCCATACTTATCAACATGAGCCAGATATGTGTTAGGTATATTTCCACCACTCCTTTAATCGGCTACTGTAGCAGATACTTCATTCAATGTTCCATCATCAAGCATTCTTCTACTAGCATCACCAGGATCTAAGAGTCCTAGCTCAATCATTTTCTAGTTATAGTAGGTCTTATTAATAATGCTTAATTATTGAGAGAAGCAACCGATATTATCAGCATATTGTTTAGCACTATTATTGATAAAAGTAATATCACTCCAATCGAATTAAGGTTCAAGAACATCCCAGAATATAGCACCACCCTTTATTCCTGCGTAATTTCCAGTAAAATTATTTTATTTTCTCAAGTCAACAGCACATTTTAAATTAACATCATCGCAAGTATAATAGATCGCACCACCTGCCCCAGATATAGTGAGTGATGCTGCATCATTATCATAATAAACAGAATTATTTCTGAAGATAGAACTGTTAATAGTTAAATATTGAGGATTAGACGCATAAATTGCTCCTCCAGTGGTAGCTGAACAGTTTATGAAAGTGGAACCAATGATTTAATACTTTCCATACTTATCTTGAGTCTTTTTGTTATTTTCACTTTCCTCTATATAGATTGCTCCTCCCAGTGTACTAGACATGTTGCGGAAAGAACTCTTTGTAATATTTATTGAGCGGCAATTAACGCAAGTAACAGCTCCTCCTTTGGAAGAGGATTCTCCATAAATATTATTGAAGAAAGCTTTGTAAAGCATTAGTGATACAGTTTCAGCATAGAGTGATGTCTTGGCAGCAGGATTAGTTACATTGACAGTGTCAAGTGTCATCTTTGATTCTGTGTTTGATATGTAAAAATCATCCCCGTTCTCTAATGCCAAGTTATTCCTAAATTAAGATCCACCTCCAATATACAACTCAGAGAAGCCAGAGCCATAAATTGCACCACCATAAGTCTTAGCATAATTATTGTAGAAATTAGATCCATAAATATAGATATTGCTGTCACCTGATATGTACATTGCTCCGCCAATGGATGCTTAGCCATATATAAATTAAGAGTCCCATATGTGTAATTTAACATCAAATATCACGAAGAAGTATGTTCCAAGGGTTAATTCGTTTTTGACTCTTTCTAGAGGATTTTTAGTTGATTGACTCTTGAACTAAGAGCTGTACACATAGATAGAGGAGAAACCACAGAAAATATTTTTAGTCCTAGTGGTGGCACTGTTGTATTAAAACTAAGAATTCTTAATAATAACATTTGAGTACATGAGTGATATGGTGTTCTTTTGGGCTGAGTTACTCTCAAAATTACAACTGTCAATGGTTATGTTATTAATGCTACTACTGCCTAAGACATCAATAGTAGAAGTCTCTTCTGCATAATTCTAAAGGAAGTCACAGCTAGTGGCATTAAAGTAAGATTCTGTTGATACATATAATACTCCTCCAGATGAGTAGGCAAGGTTTGATTCAAATGTTACTTTAGTAAGAGTCATAACAGATGAAGATTGGAGCGATATCACTCCTCCTGAATTAGCATAGTTGCTCAAGAACGTGCTCTGATCTAGATCCAGTGTTGTGAACTAGCAATTAATCACACCGCCTTGAGCAGCAGCATTATTTTAGAATGTACTCTTTTAGTCCTAAAACTGAGTGGATAGTAAATTGAACACTCCTCCTTGCTAAGTCACCCCACATAGCTCAAATGTAGAGTAGCTTGACTTTATACTCTTAGCGTTTGATATAAACATCACTGATGAAAACATGTATTTTGGTTCCTCTAGATCTAAATAAGCCAAAATATCCTCCTTATCCAATGTTGTATTGCATTCAAAGCTAGATCTGTAGAATTCAAGTTGTAAATTCTAGGAGGCAGAGTAGAGGAAAGAACCATCTGGTGCTTCATAGTTATAAAGATCTGAGTTTGTGATATTGATAATATTAGCATCTTAGACATAAATAACTCCACCTTGGCTGTCAGATGATATCTGATATATTTCAGAGTTATCGAAAAGGAGAGAGACATATTTGTTTTCTATATTAACGAGTCCTCCTATATCAGCCGTATTGTCATAGATACTATTACAGTTAGTGAAAGACAACTGGGTATTACTTAGAGTGTTAAGACTAGATTTTACTACACTCAGTGCACCTCCTTTGCTGATAGCTTTATTTTAACTGATTTCTACATTATCAGCATTCAAGGTAGCCTAATTGTCAAATAAGAAGACTCCACCGTCTGCTGCATTATTGTCTGTCATCTTCGAATTGCTGACATTTAAAGTGCATGAGTCGCACTTGAACACACCACCACTCAAAGCAGCATTTTGGTAATATTAAGAACTAATATCTGTCATTGTAGTCTTTAGTAATGTAAATTGCCCTCCATAGGAAGCTGTATAGCATTTTCTGAAGATGTTATTAGCTGAATAAATTCCATTCACTGATGAACTAACATAGAATGCACCAGCAAAATTAGAAGTGGTTAAAGTCAATTAAGTTTCAACTGTACCCAGAGAATAAGTAGATTTACATTGTATTATAGAATCAGTTATATTAAGCGAAAACGCAGCAACAGCAGAATAGAGGAAGGATCCATATTATGTTGCGGAAAATGTTGTAAATGTACTTTTTAATCCTGCTGCAGTATCGGATGAGATAGTAATCTAACCACCAATGTTATTTATTTAAAAGATTCCACCTGAAGTACTTGCTGATGAATTAGTAAAAATTACTTAATAAAAGGACATTGAGGTTATCTAAGAGCTGTCTATGTAAAAAGAACCTCCATTAGATCCAGCGTAAATATCAATAAAATGACAATACTTATAACTGATAGTATAGGATCCAGTTGGTGAGACAGGCTAAGTCTGATATGCTAGACCTCCATTAGTTACAGATTAACTATTAGTGAAGTTAACATTTTAAATATCCATAGGACAAAGATTGTTAGTATAGAAAACACCTCCTGAACTAGCATATTAATCAGTAAATGTAGAAGCAGAAATTGTTAAAGAAGATTTATCTGCATAAATAACTCCACCAGATAGGGCTGCATTAGATTAATAGATTGAACTTGTATCTGTGAACACTGTAGAATATAATGAGTATGCTGAACCTTAATCACAAAGATAGCAATTTTTAATAGTATTAATATTGCTAATAACCGAAATTGCTGATTTAACGTAAAAAGCGCCACCTATGCTAAATATAGGTGGGGCAGAGTCAATCTTACCAGATAAATCTGTTGCAAAGACATAAGCTTGATTTAAACAAGTTAATATACTGTTCTCCATCAATAATCTCATTGTTGTTGCCTATGCATACATGAAACTACCTTTGCTGGGTGCAGAAGTTCTTGTTATAGTAGCTGTTTCCAATGTAACATTTTCTGCATTAAGAATATAAAAGGCTCCTCCGGTTGCATTTGAGATAGACTAATCTAAGATTAAATTGTTAAAGATAACTGACTATCTAGTATTGTTTAAAAACATTAGTCCTCCATCTAGATCAGAGCTAGTCTAATTTACTGTTAATTAATCAAAAGTCATTATGTTGGTAGAGCTACCAGCTACATAAAAGCTTCCTCCTTAATTATAAGATTTACTATTAGTTATCGAAATATTGGTAGCCTGCAACCCATTTTAATGGTTTGTGATATAGAAAGTTCCTCCATTGAAAGCTTCATTTTAGTCAAATATTGATGAGTCTAAATTCAAAGTACATCTACTGCAATATATAGCACCACCAGATGTGGCTCTGTTATATTTGAATATAGAACCAATATCATTGAGGGAAGATCTTACTAAAGAGAGTGAACCACCTAAATCAGCATCATAATTATTCTAGAATGTATTATACTGTGAATTAACTGGTATTGTATCATTAAGAATATAAAATGATCCACCTTATGTGTAAACTGAAAGATCAGGTGTAGGATCTGACCATGCTGTACTTTTACTATCAAAAAGGTTATTCATCATCGTAAGATTTAGAGTAGTAGATTATGAGTATAAGAAAGACCCAGAAGTTGATGATGAAAAATCTGAAAATTAAGAATCCATTATTTCGAGCTTTTAACCTCTAAGAATGTAAAATACACCACCAGAACCAGTTGTAACCATGCTGCTTGATAGTGCTATTGTGGTATTCATAAAAATATCAAGTTTGCTATGATCTAAATAGAAAGCTCCACCACTATTTAGCGATGAGGTATTTGCTATTTAAGCAGTGTTTACAAATACTATCTGTGATTGATTGGTTGGAATAGTGCTATTTGTTTCAATTACAAAAGCCATGCCACCATTCTTTGCTGAATAAGCATTCTACACTGATATTTTATCTAAAATCAAATTCACTTGATCTTGCATATAAAATATTCCTCCTTAGTATGCTTGATGATCAGTAAATGTATTATTCAATGTTTGAAGAGTGCAGCTTTTACAATAGAAAGCTCCACCTTTGATGGCAGCATTATTTTCATAAATTGAACTAGAATCAATCATTGTTGTATTTTCTAGATAATAAGCCCCTCCTACATTTCCTAGATAACAATTTTAGATGGTATTATTTTAAGATTATATTCCATTAGAATCTTTTAAATAAAAGGCTCCTCCTATTAAAGCAGTCTGTGAATTTAATTACGTATTAAATGAACCATTAGAAGTACCCATACAATCAAATTAGTTGTTTTCAAATTCAAAAGAACCAAATGATGTTGAATATATAATTGAACCAGAATTTAAGCTAGTTATATTGTAAAAAGTGGCATTAGATATATAAACATCACTTGAATTGCCAATAAAAGCAAATCCACCTCTAGCAGTAGCATAAACGTTTGAAAGACTAACTATTCCATATAATTGCAAATTAAAATTAGGTCCATCAATATAAGCAAATCCTCCATTCTATCCACTAGTCACACTATTTATAGAACTGGTACCATTAATTATTATGTCTGCATTAGAAATTGATTCTAAGAGGTATATAAATCCTCCATCACTAGTTGATTTTGAAGATGTAGTTATAAGATCTGTTAACTAAAGTGATGACTAGCCTTCTATATAAAATGTGCCACCTTTCATAGCACTATTTTAGGTAAAAGTTGAGTTTATAAGAATGGCCTAGACTGAGGATAATTTGAAAACTCCACCTGATAATGCAGAATTTTACTAGAATATTGAGCTATCATCAGTAAATGAAGTTTAGCCAAGATTGAAAATAGAGCCAGCCTATGCAGTGTAACAATTTGAGAATGTATTTAAGCTAGAGGACACCGAGGCAGCATTAACAAGCTCAAATAAGCTTCCTATAGAGGTAGACCCATTTCCTTATAATGAAGCAGTTACATTTGTGGTATTATAGGTAGTTTTGCATTAGAATGTGCATTGACTCACTAAAAAGTTAAAGCCACTTGCTCCAGTAGCACTTATAAAACTTCCACTATTTTTACTAGTTATATTTATCATTGAGCATTAGGAGATACTGAAATCTCCTAAAGAGAGTCCATGAATGAAGCCTCCCTTATCATCAGCATATAAGTGCTGCCAACTGCAGTTAGAAGAGCTGAATTATAAATTCGGATTATCTACTGTCATAAAACCTCCATTTTAGCCTGCTGAAAAATATTCTAAGTTAGCTGCACAATTTTAAAATGTAATAGAAGCACTTCCAGTACCGTCAGCATAAATTGCTCCTCCATCTATCCTAGCTTTACCTTGCGTCATTGTAACTCCATCCATTAATAAAGTAGCATAGTTATAAAGATAAGCTATAGATGCATATTATGCAACTTAATCTTTAAAAATTGAATTTGTAAATGATAGATCACAAGAATCGCAATATATTTAACCAAGCAATCCAGCATTTTATTTAAATGTTGAGGAAGTATCAGTTAATGTCATTCCAGAACCTAAATAAAAGGATGATCCTGATGAAGTAGCAAAGCATTCTTTGAATGTATTATTTTAGCTAATTATGCTTCCAGTTGCTCCATCATCATTATAGAAAAGACCTCCTATATCTGAAGTGCTTGAATCTAGTTTAGCAATTATACTATTATATTAACTCGGCCATGAATTCCATAAGCTTTGATTCATGCATGAATAACTGGAATTTTGAATTCTTATATCTAAAACTGGACTATTACTTCCGTCTATAGAATAAAATGATCCTGTACTGACAGCTTTAATTAGTTTAGCATCTAAATTATTCATCAGTAAGCTAACAGTAGTAGAATTTTAGGATGAGTAAAGAACACCTCCTTTACCAGAAGTGCTTTGAATGTTGCTTAAACTTATTTAATCCATTGTTATAGTCTAAGAGGGGGAATCTATATAAAAAAGTCCTCCATTATATTTTGATGAAGAAGAAAGGAATGAGGAGGATTAATCAAGAGAAACAGTTACACTGGTAGTAGAAGATAAGTAAAATGCTCCACCAGATTAATTTGCTGAGACTGAAGACATTGTTAAATTAGAAGCTATCAAAGATATTGTGTCTGAGTAAACTGAAAAGGCTCCTCCATTTAAGGCGGCACTTGAAGAGCTTATAGTGTTTCCAAGTGAAATATCTATAGTAGTTGCAGATCCTGCAATATAAGCAATTCCACCATCACCTGAAGATGCCTTAGATGTTGATATACTAGCATTATTCATTGTAAATTGTATAATTCCTGTACCACTAAGAACAGAAAATCCTCCCTTTGTTGAAGCAGTTGTGTTAGAAATCTACGTATTTTATGTTAAAATCAAAGTATTGTCTGTACCTTAAGCATATAATACTCCTCCATTTGCACCACTAACACAATTACTTAAGGTTACAGAAGAAAAGCTAATATATTATGCATTCATTCCACCCAAATACATAAGACCTCCATCATTTGCTGAGCTTATAGATGAAATCGTTGTATTTTAAATAACAATATTTGAAGCTCCAGAAGATGTTGGAGCATAGATTGCACCTCCATAATAATTTAGAGCCTTAATTGAGCTTAAAGTAGAGTTAGCTAATGTAAGTGACAGATCTCCATATTGATCTTCTTCAACATATATTAGACCTCCACTATTAGTTGCATTTATTGTTGAAAAAATCGTGTTTGAAATTGTTACATCAAAATTATCATAAAGATAAGCATAGACTAACCCACCTGATTTCTTTGCATAAATTGTATCATAGCTAGAAGAAGGGCCATTACTATTTGTAAATGATATTGATCTAGGCAAGCTTTAAGAATCATACAAATATGTAAAGCCACCTTCAGCGATTCCAATAGAATATTAAACAACCAAACTATCGAAAACAATATTATTTTAAGGATCTTCAATGTAAATATCTCCTCCATATTTAGCCACTCCATATGACAAATTATTGTTAGTCAAAGTCCAAGAGCATCCCACACAAGAAGCAGTTCCACCATAAAGAGCAGCATTTCGAGAAAAGACATTATGAGATAGTAAAATTGATTTAGAAGTTGATGTTGATGAAAGCATGAAAATTCCGCCATCATAAGCAATAGAGCAATTTTAGAAAGTTGACAGAGTAGCTGTTAAAGAAAGAGACAAAGTCCCAGTATTAAGATGAAAGCATGTTCCTTAATTATATAAGTTGCTAGTGATTCTTGTCTAGATCGTAGTGTAGTTGTATGTTGGGGTTGACTAGCATGTAAAAGTGCAGGATATTATTTGAACTGTTAAGGATTAATTTTAGTTTAGATAAATAAATCTTCCACCACCATTGGAACTGCTTGTTTATTTAGCTTAAAAGTTTGTTGCAGTAACTGCTGTCATTGATAAACCTCCAAGAGAGTCAGCATAAATTACTCCACCATAAGATGTTAGCGAAGCTGTGTAGCTAGTAGTAGAGTTTAAAAAAGTAACATTGCTCATACTCATTCTAATAGTATTTGTATTGCAATAGATGATGCCTCCTTTTCTGCATTCACTATAAGTATTAGAAATGTAGGAATTTGTAATTGAGATTTAATCAAATGTTGGTTCTTATTCACCAGTTATTGATTGATAGATAAAACTAAAGAGTCTGCTTCCCAAGTCATAGTAGTTGGTATCCGCATATAAATAATTAATTGTAAGGGTCTCAGTTACTAAAGTTGATGCTGAATTAATATAAGGTTTTTTTAGGGTGACTTACACAAGTGATTCATAACCTCCTCCTAAACCATTGCTATTACCATAAGATCCAATAGATTTAAAAGAGCAATTTGTCATTGTAATTGTCTATCCTGACAATTTTAATGGAGCTCTAGTTGTTTTATAAAAGTTAACTTGCTGAAATTAAAGATTGTTAATGTTTAAAGTTTATGCACTGTAAACTTCACCATTTGTTATATAATCAAATAGCATTACACTATCAGTATTGTCAGAAGTTTAAACATAATACAAATATTTTAATTATCCACCAGTCAAGAAATGATTTTTATGCTTAACCATATCGGTTGGCTGAAATCTAAATAATGGAAGCATCGTTGCTTCATATTGCCATTATGTCAATGAGCTTGTGTCAATTTATAGGTTAGTATAAACATACTCAGTTTATGCACCCCAGACATCTTGAATACTAATTTAGTCCATCTAAAATTCTCCAAAAAAATCCTAAAAGTATGCTACTATTGCTCTATCAGTTGAATAGACAGATTCATAATTCCAAATTTATTCAAATGTAATATTATAGAAAACCACTTAGGAGGTTCTTAAAATCTTTATCTATGAAGTCGCTAGCAGTTTTTAGTCAAAAGAGGGATTAGTCCAAATATCTGAAGCAAAATATTCAGAATTATATGACGGAATAATGTATTAACTTTATCCTCTATATTCAGTTGATTCATAAGAAGCATCACCGTTGCCAGTAAATTTTTCATGCTAAAAATAAGTTCTGGGAGATCCCACAACAGTTATTAATCCCTTGCCATAAGTTGCATAATTTTCTTTATAGGTATTGTATCTAAACATGTTTTTATTTACATCTATTGTGTAGGTATAACTATTATAAGTTTAGGAAACTGTATTAGTTGTGTGTTGAGTCATATCAATATTATAGTATGAACTCTAAGTTGCAGCATCTAAGCCTTAGTAATTGATTCTACCATTTTAAGTATCTTCAGGCTAATTATAATCAACACATTCTAAATATATAGCTCCTCCAGCTGTTTAAGCACATCCATAATTATAAGTGAAGGAGTTAAATTCAAAATGATAGCCTGTACAAAAAAGATTTCCAGCTGTTGGAATCTTGGTATAAACTGAAGCTGAAGATGGACCTCTAGCTCTAATATAGATCACATTATTATCAAAATATCCTCCATTAGCAGTGAATGTATTATGTCCAAATAATATCCTTCCATTTGTAGTTCTATCCTGCATATCCATATATATTATTCCTTTAACTCCAGAATTATATTAAAATGTATTTCTCAGAATATCAACAGGATAGTCGCCATGATTTACCAATGATATTAATGACTTTATCTAAGCCTATGTCTTAGTACCATAGCTTGGGTAATTATCCTCATTAGGACTATTCTAATCTATCATTTAACCAAGTTTACAATTATTATATCTGATAGCATTATTGTTTACATTATTTCTTGTAAATTTAATTGGTCCTTAAAAGTTATCTAAGTCCAAAATATAACCTTAATACTGCATTTTGTAGGCGGGATCAACATAAGTTGGACTTAACTTCCATTTCTTCATCAAATTGAAATATTAAAGATTTGTATAATCTATAGATATAGAGAAGCACGGTGTAGATGCTCCTGGAGACTTGCTACAAGTACCGGAGAAGGGATTAAATCCGTTTGGAAAAGCGTGAAGTTTATTATAGAGTTCATTTTATAAATTGTTAGCTCGCTCATTGTAGATAGACACAAAATCATTAAAAGGTGAGTTAGTCTTTTTATATGTGTATCTTTTATTTCTAATCAGAGCACCACATGAATTGATTGTATCAAATTCTGAGCTTTTTATGTCAATAACTGCCCCATAATCGTTCAATTCTATGAAGCTTCCAAATTCATAATTGAAATTCCAGAATTTGCAACTCTATAGGAATAAATAAGATTCATATTACTTGTATAGTTAGAGTTGCAGGTGAAGTTAACATTGTTTAAGCACTTATGTCAAACTATATAAATGTGGCTCCTTAATGTGCAATGACGCATTCTTCGTGGCTATTTCAAAATGTAAAGAAAATGTTTTACGGTTATTATCTGAAGACGCACGAGGATCCTCCTAGCAAATCTCCATTAGTATTAAACGAACAACAATTATTTGAAGAAGATTATGTGCAAGCAGTCCCAGTAGAAAGATCAGTATAGATATCAATTGAAGAATCTATGGCATTAAACTTTAAGTTTTTCATGGTGAGTCCTGCACCCACCTTGAATTTAAAAGCACTCCTAAGCTTATAATTAATTGTTATTTCATTCCCATTGTAAGAATCTATGATAATTTTTGTGGTTTAAGAGTCCTTATCATAAGCTTTCGGCATGTAATAATCCTATGGATAATATCTCATCATATAATGAGTTCCCCATAGTAAATATATGGTGACTGTCGCGGAGTTGTAAGGAGCGCCTAATTCTTAAGCTCTGATCATAGCATCTTGTACAGAGTTCATAGGGTTCGAATATGAACCATCAATGCTATCAGCTGAGTTATAATTCTAGCTACTTGTGGGTGTCACATATATAGTTCCAGTATAGGTTCCTGATTTAGGTAAGCATGTTCCAGTTGTTTTTGAGGTAGAACCTGTATACAAATAATATCCATAAGCGCAGGCTTTGCATTAGTTTTGCTCAGTGCACTCTGTACAATTTGAACTGCAACTATAACACTGAGAGGTTTCCATAGTTGCTCTGAAGTTATAAGTTGCAACTCCGTATCTTCCAGTTCCACAGTTAGCAACACACAAATTTGTGTTAGGATCAACATAACCATCTCTACAGCCTGTTGTATGATCTTGATAATAATATGAATAAGTAGGATCAACATTTAATAAGCATCTTGCTGCTTCTGGATAAAAATTATTATGAGCCAAGCATGCTATATATTAAATTTAAGATGCATTAAATTACGATAGCAAACAGAATAACCAAGATATACTGTCTCGTCAAAGTTATAATTGCAAACGTTGCAATTATATATTCCTGAAGCATCTTTGCATTTTGAAGGATCATAATCTAAAAGCTATGTTAAAGAATAGTTTACAGGGCGAACATCCATTCCAATTTCTATTATATGTGGAGCTGTAATACTTGCTTGTCTGTAGATAATATCCATCTTAGCATAAAGCACAGTTTAATCCATCAAAATAGTCATATATGGAGCAATATGGATCATAAACATTTGAAAAAGTTATGGGATCTGTAGATATTAATATTTAAGTTACAGCATTAGTAATAAACACCGTAGGTAGAATTTAACTAATTCATTGGATAATTACAATTGGTACATTAGTTAATGCTAGAAGATGAGCAACTGGTACACAATTTAGATTAACCACATTCTAATATTTTAAATGAAAGTTATCAATACCTTAACATGAAAGAAAACCTGGATATTTAGGAGTACTAGATGAAGCAGCTGTCACCCAACCAACTTGCTACTTTTCAGCTTAGCAATTTTCGCATCCATGCTTGGTATTGCAAGAAGAGCAATGTTCTCCACACCCTAGATAGTTAAAAAGTAAAATCTTTACAAAGACACTATCCACTAATATCATTATTAACATAAGAAGGATGAGCTAATTAGCAATCGGGGACACAGAAAGAATACTATGTAGGATAGTATGAGCTGAAAGTGTAGTTATTCAGAGCGTAAAGTCCATCCAGACATAAATAGCACATCACAAAAGTTCCAGATGAAGTTGAAGATTCGCCACAATAAGTACAACCATATATTGCCTCCTCGCATTCTATACAAAGATTATCAAATTATAAATTACTAATGCATGAACCACTTGATGATTCATAATATTCATCCATTGCGCCTATTTAATGTTACAGTTAAGATGAATACATTGACTGGATAAATTTATAAAGAGTAAGACTAATAATATATACTTGAAAATTTTCATATTTATAATTATTGAATTAGGATACCAAAGTCATTTATTTATAAGAATAAATATATCCTCATTATTTTTAAATTCCATCGTAAGGGGTTTTGGGGTTTTG
>LASR02012607.1:0-15888 GCA_001272965.2 Paraurostyla sp. PUJRC_G6
AAAACCCCAAAACCCCGAAAATTTACGATAAGCAAGATTATTAAATTTACCAATTAATAATATTTGATTTTTTATAAGTTGGATTCTGTTTAAAAGAGTATTAACTATTACTAAATATATTAAATTTATTTATGAATCTAAGATAAGCTGCTAACAGCAAGAAGATTTCTACTTTATTCTTTATAATGGTGGGATTGATGACAATCTAGAGCGCATCTAATTCCGCTCAAAGCTAAGATTTATACGACAAGATCAAGAGATCACACAAGGCATTTAACAAGGTCTCTGATCATCCTTTTGAATGACTTAACAAATTTTCTTCTTAGAAAAAAACGATCTCTTCAGAATCATTGGCATCTTTATCGGAAAAGAAGATTTCAACTCCAGATAAAATAGGTTCCTCTCTTGACTAATCATCTCCATCTTACATCTTCTAATAAATATTAGACTCTGACTTAGGTAAAACAAAGAAAATACTCGAAAAAGTTAGAGTTCAAGAAGAAAAGAAAAGATTTGAAATACAAGCACCATCACGAAATACTAGGACTGAGTCTACAACTGATTCTTACAAATTTAAGCCAAACATTGAGAAAAAACTTTCTGGTAGAAAATTAGTTGAAGAACAAAGTTCATGCGGTGATGGTTTCTATCTTGACAACGACGCTTGCTAGAGTAATATATTTTGAATAAAATCTATTTTTAGAATGTATTTCCAACTGTTTCAGATGTCCTTCTGCCCTAGATTGCTATGAGTGTGACACTTACTACTAATATGATTAAGAAAACAATACCTGCTATCCTATTCAGACTATTGGGGGCAATACATATGGAATAATATCATACAATCAAGGTTGCTATGATTGGGTTTCAGGACATAGTATAAATGATTCATCAGATTCTAATCCTATTTAGTGCCAAACCTGCTAACCTTATTCTATTCTTAACTCAGAATCATTGAAATGTGATTGCTTTGAATAGACACCACTTACAGCCCTAGGAGAAGATAGCATTACATTTGAACTTTACAACTTCGCTATCAACAACGATTCTTAACTTTAAGCAATCGTTACATTCAAAGAAATTGTGTCTTCAGTCTAACTTCCTGGAATTTCATATCTAAATTTCTCAGCCTATTACTATAGTTTGCCATTTAATATTACCGTCACAAATTCAGATGGATAAGATATTGAATAATAAGAAAATACCTATAGATCTAGAATTAAAATATCTGGATTCACTCTAGACTAATTGGAGGCCTTTAAGAATTCATACTTCTCAATAGAATTGGACCTTTCTTAAGTCTTAGTAGATTGCTAAAATCATTATTAGACCTAATCAGTACTCTATTTCGTATAAACAATAGATGGCCATAACGATACTGATGGTGATGAGCGAAATAAGACTGATCCATGCTTAAAAAGAGAAAATGAAGAATCTCCATATTGCTAGCAATGCGATCCTTACACTAACCTAAACATTCAATAAGGATTCTGTGAATGCAAATTTGATTTTAATGCTTTCATCAATACAAAAGATGATCAAACCTAATTCCTTATCACTCTTAAATATTTTGAATTCCACAGAAACCTCTCTACTTCATGCAATGATTTCTTGAATATAACATTTAATGATGATGTTACTAATGAAACCAAATCCTATCTAATTGGAAAATTCAAGAAATTAGAATGCTCTGCAAAGACTTATTCAACTCCATTGTCATTAATTTTAGTAGATCCATTTTCAATATAAAACTTCAACAAATATGAAACAGATCTGGTAATAAAAAACATTGATCAAGACCTTATTGACTCCTTTAATCAATAATCTTTTTTCATTAGCCTAAACACAACATCATTAATGATACTTTGTAATTTCACACATGATACTGATTTAACACAGTTCTTTAATATTGATACTTAGAAATTTATTAATATGGAGTTATACGATCCAAATCCCAAAATCTTTGACGATGCATAATGCTCTCATCAAAAAAATGGAATTTATTTTGAGAAAGACTTGCCCCACAATATGACTAATAGTACATAACCTATAGAGCATGAAATAAAGGATCACTACTAAATATTCATTGAACTTTATGGTCTTAGTTTAACTTTTGAAAACAAAGAATTAAAAAATCAATACTTAAGCATTATGTGTAAGGAGATCCTCTCATTTGCTCCTTATAAATACATTGATAGAAATGAATTAGAAATAATTTAGGCTGAAACCGACTAATTAAATTGCATGATCTATGCTTACGATATTGATGTTTATGATACTAACGGATAAATATAAAAGAGATCTTCTATTCTAGTTGCATTACCTAAGACAGATATTCTATCTTAATACTTGAAAGATGAAAGAATTATGTTATAGTCCTAGTAGAGTTAAAATTACATAGATACTTGTGTTAGTTTCCACGATCCTAATGTCATTAAGCTAAAAGTAATAGAAGTTGAAGATGAAAACATTTCTCCAGATGGATGCCTTCTTAGTGAGAATAGCTATTGCCTTGAATGCAATCCATTTACAACCTTAAATTTCAAAGATAATACTTGCGAGTGTGAGTTTCATTACTCAACAAAGGCATACTCTAAAGATGTTGTGATTGATGATGTTCCTGTCTCATATTACACACTGGCTGTGATAATTCATGACCTTGATTATTAAAACATATATGGCAAATGCTCTGACTATATAGAATTTATAATTGATAATTCATTATAATAAGAGAGAATTGATGAATTAAATATCTTAATTTCATAACTTGAATGCTCTATTGATACATCTGCAACTACTAAATATCTTGAGATACCTGATGATAAGGAAATCCCACTTAAGACTTATGTTTATGAATCTAGATTATATATAACTAATATCAGCTTAGATTTATTTGGTTAAATAGAGCTTGAAAATGTGATTTTGAATCTCAACAGATAATCATTTAATCATCATTGTAGCAACCGGGACAGTCTTACTTATTCAATTAAGATTTCTAAAAATGAAAATAGCTAATCCTAGATAATTGGATGCCTTGATAATAACTCTAATGAACTTTATTAATGTATTGCATGCTAGCCAACCTGTCAATAAAAAGCAGATGGATGCTATTGTCCATCAGTTTTTAAAGCCTTTGGTATTATTAATTTTGAAACATCAAATAATACTTATGACAATAGCTTATCAATTCTGATACAAAACAGTAAAAATGTAATGGGTCTTAAGGAAGAAATGTCTTTATACATTAATTGTTCTGATATAATTCAATTATCATACACAAATAGAAGTCTATATCATTAAGTCATAAATAAAGATGATTTTGACAATATTTTAGACTAATTCTAAGAAATGAAATGCTTTTATCAAGTTTATTCTAAGGACACATATTATTGGAGTGAATATACAGCAAAGTAGTATTCTTATTTGGAATATCAGGCCCTACTTTAATTTGATTAACCAGATGATCTATTCCTTAACTCAATATATAATGAAAATATAGAATTATCAATTAAGAATTAAGAATTCGATTGCTAATATGATGAGAATAACTATGTCCATGCGACATTTGAAGTATTAAAGAAAGAGGAGACTAAATGTGATGAAGGTTGCTTAGATTGTGATGAGAATAAATGCTACTTCTGTAATCCTAAAGTATCTTTCCTTAGTTCGTAATCAGATGGTTCCTGTCAATGCTTAAAGAATACTACAAGAATGCAATTTTTGGAGACTTTTACTGAAGATAATTATAATAAATATTACAACATGACTTATAATGTTTCTGGTCTCAGATACGAGATAGAAGATGGCTAGGACTATAGAAAGTACGATGTCTTGTGCTCTAACCTATTTAAGGTTTATATCCCAAGTGGAGGAGATTTGTATATTACTGTATAATCTATGTTTGACTAATACATTTGCTCCGTATTTACTGAATCTTACAATGATTATATATACGACTAAGAGAAAGATAAAACTCATCTTGTTTTGCAAAATTAAACTTCTATAGGCATGTACAAAATTGATGAAAGCTTTATTTAACTCTATTAACAAAAAGAAATTTTATTGTACTTGAAATAAGACTACGTTTTATCAAGAGGATGCGAGCAAGATTGGTATGATTCAATACTTTATGATAATTATACTGATCCTATTGATAATGAAACAGTTAAAAATAACAGTTCATACTCTACTGATTGCTCAGATAGTTGCTTAGTCTGTAACAATACTTAAGAAGAAAATGACTAAGAACCTTCATCAGAATGTTTACTGTGTGAAACCTTCACCAAATTTGATTGGGATCAAGGAAGATGCGATTGTTAATTTATTTATCACGCTAACTTTACATATGATTCTTCAATTCCAGCTAATTATACAAATGATTCTTCATATTTCTAATCAGGTAATAGAGCCTATATTGAAATTTATAACATGATATTCGATTATGACCTGTTTGGAATGCCAAAGGACCAATCTTTTTATGTTCATCTTAGAGATGTCTTTGATTATATTCTATATAATGAAGATAATTAAACATCTAACTATTAGTATATATTGGATAATTCAGATATTCTTGTTTCAAATCTTGAATATTAATCAGGTGAGCTTCAATTGCCAGAAAATAACACAATACAAGAAACAATTCAATACATAAATTTCAATTTCTTCAACTTGCCTACTTCGATAAATAATCTATATATTAATTAGAGCCTTGTATTCATATTAAAGAATGATGTCATAAAAAACAATTGTTCTGATTTCTTCAACTCCAACTAACTTGCCATTTCATCAATGAATTAACAGCCTAATAATTGTCCTGATTAACCAGGATGTGAAATTTGTGATGAATATTAATGCAATCAATGCTCTCCTTCTACTTAGTTGAATCCCGATACTCATTCATGCTAATGCTAGTTCAATTACGAGTTATCATCAGAATATGTGGAATAATATAATTACTTTACCTACAAATATGAAAATATGTGGTCAATATTCATTTATGCTGATGGAATTTATCCTAATTTTTTACTTTCTGAAAGTTGCAATGAAATATTAGATCTCACCAATATTTCCTATGGTGATCCTTTCGCTAATTAGTATTTCAGTATGATATGCAAAGCCTTCCCATTGAAAACTGAGTATTACAATGTGATTGATTGGGAAAATAAATAAGTCTTAGAGTTGGAATAAAATAAAACGTTTATTTGGATTAGAGGAGTCCAAGATACTTTATACTAACGACTATTCTTAAAAAAATCGAATAATACTTTAAAATTAAACAAATATTCATTCTCCTAAAATTGTGAATATGATCCTTATTTCGAATATTAGATAATTAATAAAACAAACAACTAAGAAGATGAATATTGCACACCAGGATGTAAAAATTGCACTAAATAATGTAAATAATGCTTATGGGGTACAAAATTATTACAGGATGGTACATGCTAATGCAAATTTGATTATTCTCAAACATCATTTCCAAATAAGCATATAGTGTTTCTTTTGTAGACAATGTATTTTAACTACTATGAATCATATTATAAATAAGAATTTACCTCTTGCTATTTACTATTCAGTTTTAAAATATTGGATGAATACATGGATTATTCTTAGCAATAGGATCTTATATATGATTCTTAACACCTCAATTGCTATGTTAAGCATTTTTCGTAGAGGTAAATTGTTTATAATTTTAATACTGGTGGCTTGGATTATGAAATGACGAATTAAACTAGCTTTAGTATAAGCTATATTTCAGATGCTCTATATAAGGCATATCACAGATAATAAGTAGGATTTCAGGTCTAAAGATAGAATTTTTATCAAAATTGCACTTAATCTGATTCTGATGAACTCTATATATTAAAATCTGATCATTATGATGACGGGTGCTCAACTAAAGGATGTATTTCATGTGACTTATATGATTAATGCTAGCAATGTGATCCCTACAGTAGATTTGATGAATAAAATGGACTATGTAATTGTGAGACAAATTATACAATATCAAACGAAACTTATGATTATTAATATTACAAAAGCATGATTTTGATAGATATTCCTAACATTAAATTCTATGATGTAGCTGCTAACTATTAGTTCTTCTGCTCTTAACTTATGGACATCTTAGATATGACTACTAATAATTATGTATACGGATTGAAATGCAGAGTAGAATAGCACCCTTAAAATTAGACATTCTATGATGAAGTTAGAAATGAGTATTACAATGTAGAAAACTGGGTATCTAGTCTTTATATCTATGATATCAGTTAGGAATTCTTAGATAAATTTAATGAAAAAAAGATTGTAATATAGTTGATAAATTCATCATATGAGAGAAATTGTACAGATGCTAAGCCTATCCAAATTATGAAGCATTAATAATAGGAGCCAAAATGTGGACTAGGATGCATTGATTGTGTTTAATAATCTAATGAAGAATATTAATGCTTAACATGTAACCCATATACTTTGTATGAAGATTACAATTAAGATTGCTATTGTGAACTTCATTATAGCCTTTATCTTTTTGATGATAATGAATAAAAAGGACTATATATAATGCCTTTGGTTCTTTATGATATGAATTTAACTGATGATATCAAATATAGGTATAATTATACTTAGTATGATTTAACAGTTATTCCATGTTATGAGCTTCTCCAGTTTTATAATCCTTATTCATAGAACTAAGAATCATACATTAATAGTGAGATGAATAAGACAGTTTGCCATGTATATGAAACTTACTTAAATGAATCTGTTATTCTTAATTCTAATAGTAGCAATATTACAATTAATATACCCATTGTTGTAATTTACATGGAAAATATTACGAAAGAGGTTGTAAGATCATTTAGAAATGAAATGATATATATCTTCTTCAATGATGAAAATTTTGTAATGGACTGTGCAATGGCTTATTAATTTGATCCCACTATCTATCCAAATTTTACTAACATTGATATTTAAGACAAATGCCAAGAAGGCTGCATTTAATGTGAAGACGATGGAGAATATTGTTTACAGTGCAGCCCTTTTACCATATCTAATTTAGATACATAAGAATGTGAATGCCAATTTTTGATAGAAGAGAATGTGAAGCAAGATGAAAAACAAGAAGATAAGTTCTACATTTGGTATAACGTATATAATACTTAGGTAATTGATGAAATTAAAGAAGAGGGTGAGTTTTTTTCTTGCACAAAATTGCTGAATATTACTCTTCCCGATAACACCTCAAAAGACGATGTTTATGCTCTAATAAATGAATTGGAATATATAAATTGCTATGCTTACGAGTATGATTACGAAGCAGAATATTAAATAAATAATGATTCTGATATGTCAAATAAGTCTTCACTTAAACAGAAATTAGTTGGAAGCTATATGGCTGGCAACCCAATTATTAATCATAATCTTAGAACTAGACAAGAATAGGAAAATATCAATAAAAAGCAGAGATAAATTCTTAGTTCTAAATAATTGCTGAAATAATAAGCTAGGTTTGGGGGAAATACTTCTAATTATACTTGCTATAATGAAACACAAACTGGTTAAACTATTTGCTAATATGATAGTAGTGGTGATGGTGAGAATTCTGGAGATGAGATAAATGGTACTTTTATTAAGTATAATACTTCAGAAGTATATATCGTCCTATATAATCTGTCTCAGGCTTTCCTAGATATGTATAGAGACTAAATCTTCATATTAATACTTAATAATGATTCTTTTATCTAGAATTGTGCTGATAAAGGTGATTAGGACTTTACTATTTATCCTGAAGCTCCCAGCGTATGCGAAAATAGCTGCCTAAAATGTGATAATACTTACCAAAACTAATCTTGCTAATTATGTAGTCCTTATACTACTTTGGATGAATAAACTGGTGAATGCGTCTGTGATCATTAGTATGATGTGACTTACGTTGAATTATCTAAAAATAAAAAAGAACTAAATATTGATCTCTATAATATTCTTGTTGAAAAGAAATATAGATAATTTGCTGATCTAATCCTCAAATGTACAGATATATTCTACTTCGTTAATTTCAGAAATATCTCTAATATAGTGAAGAAGCATCTTGTAGATGAAATCTCTAATTTAAAATGTTAGTTTAGTGCTAATTATACTAATGAAATTGCATATACATATGATTCAGATTTTGACTTGTATTATGATTTTATCTACCCATATGTTTCTATTTAAATTCACAATATCTCTGGTACATTCTATGATGCTTTTAAACAAATGAACTTTGATTTATATCTTAATGAATCTACTTATAAATAAAAGTGTAGATCTGAAGACAATTCTTATTAAATTAGGATACCAAAAAATACTACTTCTTCTTGCAGTAAAGGGTGCATTAATTGCAAGAAAAACAATACTTGTGACTCATGCGGGCCATACACCATATAGAATAAATAATCTTGCTAGTGTAGTTTTACTTATTACTCTTAGCCATAAGATGACTATTATGATGATGTTACAAATTAGAGATTCTCTCAATTCTTGTACACTTTAAATAACATGAATTTAAATAACCCTAGCTTAGTTGATAGATTTATTCCCTGTCTTTAAATATTTGATGTGATTTTGTCTCCAGCAATATCTCCTAATGGAAAGAGTATAATTAATAATGGACTTAATAATACCTATTGCTATTTAGTTGCTTATGAAGCAAACGTATACACATTTGATTATCTGTCATATGAATGGAGATGGGTTGAATCACCTACTGTCTCTTTAATGATGTATGAGATTTCAGATTAGCTACTAGCTGGCTTCTAGCATCAATATTTTAATCTTACACTTAAACCATCTCTCTTTACTTAGGATTGCGACAAGCCAGTACCATTAATGATAACTACAGATTTCGTTGATGACAGCAAATGCTCACCAGGGTGCTTATCTTGCTAAGACATTTATTCTTGCAAGCAATGCTCTGCAAATATTAGTAATTATGATTCCCTTTCTGGACTATGTGTTTGCAAGAGCACTATTAAGATGGAAATATATCAAAATTCATCAGAATATAAAGAGGAAAGTGATTAGTTCTTAGTTATCGATTTGTACAATATGAAATTCAAAGATAGCTGGACTTTAGATGGAGATTATTTTACTTATACTCCTATCTAATATTTCTTTGACTTTTTTGATATTTATAACTCCCTTACTGACCCTGATGGTGATTTTTAATTCTTAGAGGAACTATATAATACTGAAGCAGCAATCTTCTGGGACTTCGATCATCATCAAGAGAGAGTAATGATATCATCTACACAATAGGCCATCCAAGATTTGTCTTACACCAGAGTGTATGTGATTGGAATTACTGATTATATGATTGAAACTATATTATAAGGCAGAGTATAACTATTTTTGGTAAAAGATGCCTTTGAACCAAGAGATGAATGCTCAATTTCCGGTAATACTATTAAGATCAACGGAAATAATATTGACTATACTTCTTCAAGTGATATGGTTATGAATGATTGTTAACCAAATTGTGGCAGTTGTGATCCCTTGGGCTACTGCTTTACATGCTCTCCTAATACTTTCTAATCCTTCGACAGAACATATGGATATTATAAGAAGATATGTGCTGATGTGTGCCCATCTTAAACTTATCCAGACTATGATAAATTGTTCTGTGATAATTGTGATCTTGATTGTAAAGTATGCTCATCACTTAGCGAATGCTTTGACTGCGATGCAGGCTCCTTTGCTATGAATGCTAATTTAGCTAAAGATTTATCCTCAGATCTCTAATGCAATTATGGTGCATGCCCAACGAAGACTTATGTAAACTCAATTAAATAAGAATGCCATCCATGCAACTCAGATGGGTGTAATGCATGTGCTAAGAGTCCAGACACTTGCACTTCTTGTGATTCATTCTACAAGCTCACTAATGGTAAATGCCAAACTGGAGGATGCAAGCCTAATTAATATGTTGGAGAAAATGGAAAGTGCTTAACTTGTGATAAGAATTGCAGCTCTTGTGCATAAGATGGTGTATCATGCAAATCTTGCGCTAAAGGATTCCTCTTAGATCCTTTATCTATGAAATGCTTAAATGCTAAACAATTCTCCTGCCCTAATGGAACTTATCTGAATAAGACTATCAATGCTTGCTAAAATTGCACATCAGGATGCAGTTCATGTCAATCCTACTACTAATGTGATGTTTGTGACTATGGCTTGATGCCTGTATTATCAGGATCATATTAATACTGTGCAGAAGAATGTCCCAAAGGAACCTACGAATATTACAATCAAAGTCTAGATCAAATAGTCTGCCAACCCTGTGGATCCAATTGTAATGATTGTATTGCAAGAACTGATTCTCAAGTAGAGTCTGCCAAATAATATTAGTCTGCTGGTTATCTAGGTCGCAAATCTGCTTTTAAGAACGCTATGAATTCTCAAAATGATAGTGACTATCACAATAATACCCTAGTATGTAGTTATTGCAAAGATGGGTTTATCTTACTTGATGGAAAATGTGTGACATCATGCCCAGTTGGATATTTCAATAAGTCAAACTACCTTGGAAATTAATAATGCTTCAAATGCCTAGATGGTTGTGATTAATGCTCTTCTGAGGAGACTTGTGATAAATGCTCTGATGGGTTCTATACTTTAGTGACAACATCAGGACAGGCTGATACATATGCTCTTTAAAGGAACCTTGGATATTCTTGTATTCAATATCAATGGGATCTTTATCCTGACTATATTTGCCCAGTTGGAACATACATTAACACAAACACAAATGAATGCGTTAAATGTGCAAAAGGCTGTGCTTAATGCAGTCCTTATGGCTATTGCTATATTTCTTGCTAATATGGCTGCTCTGACTGTCTTAATTCTGAATATAATTGCCTATCATGCTAATCTGGATACATGTTAGTTCCCGAAGACAGTGGCTGCACTACAGATTGCACATGGTATGGAGCTATCTATAATGATATGAGTGAGCAATGCGAGGAATGCTCTATATTTGGTTGTGATGAATGTTATTTCGAGAAAGGAATTGAAAAATGCAAGAAATGCCAATCTGATCTTTACTTAAATATGCTGAACTTTAAGAATCTTAGCGGATAGGAAGTTACTTAATATACTTGTAATGATGCTTGTGTAGCAGATAATGAATATCCAGATTCTAATGGTGTTTGCTCTCCATGCTCTAAAGGTTGTCTAGAATGCTATGATGAATATTCATGCTAAACTTGCAACAAGTACACTGTATTCTTCCCATATGATTATAAGTGCTATTGTGACTTTAAGTATGAAATATACCCTTCTCCATAGTAGAGCATGATGACAATTGATAGTCTAAACCTCAGATGGAAAAATGATAGCACCATTCAATCTCAAATATTCCCTTGTACCTATATAATAAATGTTGAATGGACAACATCTAACACTTCATTGATCTAGAACTTAGAGCATATTTAATGCTAAATCTCATTCTCTCACTAACAAAATTATATTGATGAAGAAGGAGAAGAGAATGAAGATGTTTCAGACTATCGTACCAGAATCGTTATAAATAATATTACTACTAAAGCCTTTAATGCTTTCTATGCCAAGCAGTTTTTACTCTATTTAAATCAAGACAGATTTGAATAGGATTGCGAGTTTAATTAAGAAATGTATGAGATAAAGCTAAATGAAGCAGATTATAGAAATATTTCATCCACTAACAATACCAATAATACAAACAATACAAATCCAAACTCATTGCAGGCTGAAATTATACTGAAATCAGATGTTTAAATTGCTATTAGATGCTAAAACATAAGTATTAAGGTTGATAAATTAATTGGATTCGATGATGGAATTAAAGGAATTTATTGGGATCTAAGTGTGCAAACTTCATCTAGCAGCATTAAGTATACTAACAACAAAGCCGGTTTAGATAACTTCCTCATAAAAACTAAAAATCTTTTTTCTGGACTTTAATAGTTAAACATATATTCAAATCTTACAGAATTATTAACTGCTGATGTACAACTAAAAGCAACTATGTTTGCTCAAAACTCTAAAGGCTACTAAGTCAAAGGCTCTATATCTATAGATCTCTTAGCCTCATAAGACAATATAAACTTTACATCAAACGGGACAACTCAAAGTTTCCTTCTTACTTCAGGGTTAGCTATTGATACTTCTGTAAATCATCCCTGGTGTCCATCTGAGCAAGGAATGAAATTTGCTATTCCAGATGCATTCGATAAGTACTGTGTCATTTATTAAAACACTTCAAAAAGAGTAGCAACTAAAATTAAAAATTCAACTGATTGTATTATCTAGCCTAATGAAAATGGATTTGTTTCTAATGGATCTTATTTCGTACTCTTAGTAGTTAATGCAAGCAAAGGATAAGGCTTTATTTACGCTGGAATATTTCTCAAAGCCAATAATCCTACTCCATCTTGCTAGATTAATGGTGGTTAAGGTCTTTTGAAAGCATATGCTAACAAGGAAACCTCGTTAGTGAGCACTATCTCTGGTGATACTCAAGAAAGCTACTATTATAACTGGAATTGCTACTATATCTCTAATGGTAAAGAATGCTCTGAGTTCCAAATGCGCTAAACAACAGACCCATCATTAACTATTGAAAAGTATACTTTTGGATTGAGCAAGCAAATGAAAATAACTATGACTATTGTGACTCAGTAATTAGTTAGCCTGAGTCAATGCAGCCTATAAATTAACACTTATGATAATTAATCAGCATGTACAGATATGAATCTCTACTTTAAGCATAATAATGCTAACAGTGTCAACTATATTGATACTACTTTAGATTAGAACTTTATTTGCCAAACTGATTTGATTTTAATAGCTATTGCTTCAAATAAAATAACTTATAAATGGTATTTGTAATCTTCTGATGGAGTTGATCTCTTAAGTTAAAAGGATAATCTTGGTAGATTCTAAGTCGCTAGTAATCAGCTATATATTAAAGCAAACGGCTTAGAAACTGGAAAATATTACTATATATCTTGCAATGCTTAAACTGAAAGTTAAGAATACTGTGGAGCCATCAATGCCACATATACTACTAAAGGATTTGGAATTAGCTTTACTGTTAGTCCTCTGAATGGAACAGCTTATGATACATAATTTAAATTTGCTGTTATAAAGACATCATAGACGAAATCACGCTGTTCATTTGGATACTTAAAAACTCTGAATGGAGCTGTAGTAGAAGTAGATTCACCAGCAAATAAGTCATTTACTCCAGACCTAGAATCATTTGTAACATAACTTCCATATTCAAGCCAATAAGATGGTACACTTTAAACATTCGTAAAATGCTATGACTAAGATAGTAGAGGTACCTATTAAGTTTAGAATGTTATTATTAAAAATGGAACTTTCAATAAGAATGTTGAGAGACAAATATCTAACTCAGTACAAGGACAAACTCCTCTAAGCAAATCAGATATAATGATGGTGAGCTCGCAAGTAATGATGTATTAGAATGATCTCACCGATGAAGTTAAGATGCTAAGCATGAAAAAAATAGCTGACTCATTGTAAAGTTTAGACTTATCTTCTTTATCTGAGGATGATATAGAATAAGTCTCAAATTCAGTCCTCTCATTAATGTAAAAAATGGTCACTTCCACTGAAATAGCTTCTCAAAAAGATATTGTTGATGCAATGAAAGAATCCATGAAGGTATTCTCAGTAGGAAACGCAAGTAGGACATCATCAAATTCATCAACAACTAAATTAAATCTAAGCCAAAGAAAATCACCTGCATTAAAATTAGATTCATTAGAAACAGATACAAAAGGATATGCTGTTGACTATCAAACAATAAAGTAGAGCTCATTAGTAAGCATTGCCAAAATTATTGATGGCTTACTCTCTATGAGTTAAGCGGATAATCAAACAAGCTCAGTCAACAAAGAACTAATTTAAGCTCTCTCAGTTTCTGCCAGCAGAGCCTCTGGAAATCTATTATCAGAAAATGATTTAATTTCTTTAAGTGGCGAGAAATGTGCATTGGCCCTTAAGAAATTATCTAGCACAGCACTTTCAACCGATGGCTCTCTATCTCTCCAAATATCAACTGCATCTCAGTCAAGAAGAAATCTAGCAGGCTAATCTACAGTTTCAATTAAACTTTAGAATGATGATCAATTTAATTCATATAACTATCTAACAGCTAAGGCATTGCTTGCAGATGGTTCATAATAATCAAATACTTTATAAACTGATACAACTTTCTCTAGTTAAATTTTGGTTCTTACAGTTGAAGCCTCGGATGATCCAGTCGCTGTCTCAAATGTTTACACTACTCAGACCTTAGATGTATAGGGACTCACTAACCCAGTAACATTCATTGTCTAACTTGATGATACAAGTGAAGATAGCTCTGAATATGTTAAGAAATGTATGTACTTCGACGATTCAATCTAATCTTGGGTGTAAAATGAATGTGAAGGTCGTAGATTATCATAATCACAGATGTAATGCTGCTCATACCATTTAACCTAATTCGCTGTTCTTACAGTACCTGCCACTTAAGCAGTTTCTTTTGAAAGATCATTTATAATTCCTACAGTCGTCATATTAGACCTAATAATATTGGTAGGAGCATTGATTGGATTTTACTTTGACAAGAAAGGCATGATAAATGTTATTCAGAGTTTCAACCAAGATGAAGAAGAGATTAATGGCTTTGTAAATAAAGGAAATAACTAAAATAATCTTAAAGCCTCATCAATGAAAGATGCCAAGATATTACCCGAGGAAATGGTTGATACAATAAGAATGCAATAGAACCTAAAGAAAATAACTAAAGCTGAAATTCTTGGTATCAATGTCAGTGATTCTCAAAGCATCTCTTAAGGTCCTAACACACCTCAAAAGGCAAGCGTCAAGATATCTCCAGAATCAAAAGATAAAAATATCGAAGAGCTTAGTCCGATAGAAAGAACTCGTAAAGGGCATAACAACGCAATGAATGACAGTAAATTAAGACTAGTTGAAAAGAGCCTATCGTTAGATGACCTAAACAAGAGTGTTTAAGATCATCATGAATCTGATCATCTCTAAAATTCTCAGCTAATGAATCTTCACTTAAGATCGCAAACTAATTTTGACCTATTGAATGAAACAAGAGAATTTAAGGTAATTCTTAAGGAAGAAAATAGAAACTTCTTAGAATAATATTTAATGGTCCTCTAATATTATCACAGATTGATAAGCTGTCTATTCTCTGAAGCAGATTAGATTAAGAGACCATTCAAAGTTTTAGGAAATATTTCTCAATTCTATGTATTGCTTTTGATTTCAGCCTTATTGACATATTTCTAACCTAATTTCTCTATTGGAGCTCACATTGCTATCTGCTTTGGTTCAATGAGAATATTGTAAGTCTGGTTCTATAATTTAACTATTCAATCAACTGATCATAAGATACGTAAAATGATAATTTCAGGAGTTATTTTCCTAAGTGCTTTAATTGCAGGACATGTGATTATTTTTGTATATGGAATTAATAAGATGCAAGTACAAAGAAATATAAAAGTATCTTCAGATGAAAATTTAAGCAATAGATCCAACATGAATGAATGGGGATTACTATTTGGAGTGATGCTCATAATTGAAATTGCTATTTGGGACTTCATCATTATGCCACTCATTGTTATTGCTTTTGGAGAATGCAAACCTGAATGGTTTAAGAGATAAATTTATTTTTAACCCCCTCATTAAGTGGTGAAAAAAACTATTTAAGATCATAAAAATGAATAATGATCTTGATATTGATATAAGCAATTTAAAATTTATATTTAAAAAAATTTGATTATCTAAATTAATACATTAATTGGCTAATGGGGTTTTGGGGTT
>LASR02012608.1:0-14521 GCA_001272965.2 Paraurostyla sp. PUJRC_G6
AACCCCAAAACCCCTAATTAATAAAATTTAGCATATATACAATTTTTCATAAAATACTAAATTAAAATAAAAATGAGTAAAAGTGATTCATCTTAACAAGAAAGCTCAAATAAATCTTTTCTCTCTGAGGAGTCTTCTGAAGAACTGAAAAGCCCATCATCAAAGACAAAGAGCGTCATAAGCAATTAGAAATCGATTAAGAAATCATCTATAAATTAATCACCAATGAAGGCAGACAAATAGTTCACAATATAGTCAATAAACTAAGATTTAGAGATTAAGAGAGCAACAACTGACACTCTTTAGGTTCTTGGATCTTCTCCACTGAAGCATTAGGCTGATTCTTTGAAAAGGCCTGATAAAATATCTCTAAAAAAATAGATAACACTTGTGAGGCAAAACTCAAGTATAAGGGGAAGCAGAAGAGCTTCATTTGTCAATAAAAATTCAGACATGTATAACTTTTTTAATCATCTGTTTAGTGAAGAAAAAGAAAGACCACCTAGAAATTCTTTGGCTTAGATTAAGGATCAGACAATAGTTCAGAAAAAACATCAAAGCATAGCAACAATTGCTTTGCCTACCTTAACTATTCATAATTCAAAATAAAGTCTAACTTCTGCAGTCGTAATTCCTGAATAAAACTCAGAAGCTAATTCTTTTGAAGATGATATCGAGGAACTAGATGTAGTTGAAGAAGAGGAGGATCCCTTGAAAGATGTAACCATATAATATTTAATCAATTCCGAATAGTTTGAAAACGATGTGCTGTTTAACAAGGTGCTAGAAATATGCGATAAAATTACTTCTAATAATCACAGCGAATCAGATAATGAAGAAATAGTTAATTATTTAAAGCAGTTACCAGGACTAATAGGCAAATTTGACCATCTAAATAAAAACCTTACCAAAAAAGTATTTTAATGATTATAAATTTGATATAGCTGATTGATTGTTTTGAAGTCAAATTCATCAGTAAAGGTGAATATTTATTTAAGAAAGGTTAAAAAGCTGATTTTGCATATGTGGTACTATACGGTTAGGTGATATTCCTAAATGTTAAATAAACTTCATACTTAAAAGGATAAGAACCTCCTACTCCTCCAGAAGAAATATCAAGCAAGCATTCAATATCTAATTCACTTTATCCAAAATCTAAAGTAATATTAAAAAACAATTTATATATAGGATCCTAAGCAAAAGCCACCAAATGATTCTAGAAGAGTTACAAGAATTCTAAATGGTCCATATGTTCTAATAGAAGAGGAAGAAAAAGTTGGTGAATGTGATCATGGGGTGATGATAGGTGAGATCGCAATGATGCATCCAGAAAAAGCTACCAGAGCATTATCAGGTAATAATAATAATATATAACTATTCAGGAATGGCTAAAAGTGATTGTGTTTTTTTGTTATTAAATCATGATGCATTTGATATATTAGTCAAAGTAATTTAATTTTGTTATAATATTATATTAGGAAAAATAAAAAAAACTTAATGAGCAATTAACCTAATTTATTTTCGATTGTGTGCCGAAAATGAAGGATCAATTTCAGTTCAAAAAAGTAGAGAAAAATGTGCATTTACTATTTCCTTAACAAAACTATCTGAGAAAGAAAGTCATCTTGAAAGAAGGGGATTTATCTGATAAGCTTTATATCTTGAAACAGGGATAATGCGCTATGTATAAAGTCATTGAGATGAAAGATAATCTAGGGATCAAAAGAATGACTCAGGAGAGAATTATGAACATTGAGCCAGGTGGTATGTTTGGTGAGCAAGGTCTATTCTTTAACTCTGCAAACACATATTCAATCAAATCTCTAACACCAGTAACATGCTTAGTTATTAGCTATAATGATTTGAAAAAAGAATTCAAAAGATTACTACCAAGTCTGAGTGAGTTCTTCCTAAGAAGAAATGAGTTTATTGATGAGAGAGAAGCGTTTATAAAATGAGCGAGAAAGTATGAGAAAAAACATTTTAATTCTAAGTTCGAATAAGGAGATATGAATGTATTTCTTTAGAAAGATTTTAAGAGCTAGGTTAACTTTGCAGATAACCATACTAAGAAAAAGCTCTAGGTCTTCTTTATGAGAAAAGAATTAGACAGCTTGAAAGAGAGTCAGAGGAAATATTAAGAAGAGCTAGAATAGAATAAAGTAAGAATATGCTTACTGCCTGAAAGGAAACTAAAATAAAATAATTGGACAGCTCCCAAGCATTTAGAGGTTTAAGAGGATGCCATTAAGAGCATAGTGACACCATAAAGTGCTGCAAAAAATAATTTTGGATAAGTTAACAAAGATTTTTTTGATAAAATGTAGCCCATAACTTATAGTTAACCTTAAAATTCTTTAATGTTTAAAAGAGTGATCTAAACCCCTAAATCGATAGATATTATTAAGACAATGGGGAATAGCAGTTCGAAATTTGATTTCGAGCCTTAATTAAATTAACCTTAACCTATATAAACTCCTAAGTTTTTCACTAAATCTAGGAATTTTGTTGATCTGCTGTAATAAAATTTCGCATCAAATTAAGAATTTAAGCAGACTCTGTATAAAGCTTTTAGAGCAAAGTCTAAAATTTAGATTCAAGCTAGTCTTTAAAATTATACTAAGCTTTTCAAATCAACTTCTATTCAGAGAAGCAGTATGGATGATAAGAAAGATAATTACAGTACACTTAAATCTTCATAATCTTAAGCAATGCTATTCAGCACTCCGAGTAACAAAGATCATAAATAAAGCATATTCTTTGATAAGAGATCGTTCAAGCAGAGCAGAGGAGGAAGTTCAGTATCTCGATTTCAATGAGTAAGATATGTTATGAAATTAAGTTATAAATATTTTAATATTAATCAATTCTAGTTTCTCTAATTATAAATTCCAAATGTTTGATTTTTGAAGAATTTTCCATTTTCAGAATTACCATTTTTATCTAAGAAACCATTCAAAGGATTATCATCACCATTTTAGATTGGCCTAGGTGCAACCATTTTAGATAGATTTTTCTTCACAAACTCCTACTTAGATGGGCTTAACTAATCAGGTGAGTCCTCAAATTAGGTTTAATAATTATACATATTGGTATGTATTCTATCCATCATAGTCTAATTAGAATGCATAGAAAGATCATTTTATGAAATGTCTACCACATTTTAAATATTTTCAAATTGTCTCTTTTTAGGAGATTGCTTCATAGTATCCATAAACTTTGCTCTAGTACTTTTCTCTTAATCTTCTTTCATGTCATTAACGCGAACTGTCTTTTCTTTACCAGATTTTCTCAAAATTTTCTTGATAGCTTCTCCTAATTTATTTTTTACTTTTTTCTTATCTTTCTTTTCTTTGTTTTCTTTTTCTTCCTACTTCTTCTTTTTCTTTTCCTCACTCATGCAACAGCAATCTTCAATAGCTTTAAAAGCTGTGGCAATTAGTCCAATTAACTTCTGGAGTAAGTTGTAACCCCATAGTATAAGATTTACGATAAGAAGCATGCACACTAAGAATATTAAAAATTGTCCTATCTAGCGTTTATAGTCCATATCTTCAATCATATCCGAGAACCCAAATACTCCTGCAGACACTAAGAAAAGAATACTTTCATTATAGATTTCAATATAAAGATTTAGCTTTTTAGATAATGGCCTAAGTATGACTAAGTAAAATAAGTATAAAAATGAAAATCCCAGATTAATGAACAGTTGGAGGAAAGGATATCTAGTAAAGAATACTATCGATATTGCCATAGCCAGTCTTCTTAGCATGAAGATTTCTATCTGCATTAAATTCCAGAATTTCTTAGTGTTAAGTTCTTTATATAGTGAATCAAATTTCATTTTGAAGCTTTCCTATTTCAATTATTTCTGATATTTCCTGAAAAATAAGAAAACTAGAACAGGCCCAGCAAAGATCATAATTAGGACAATCGTTGATATTCCTGTCTGAGCAATTTATATGGCAGAATTTTCTGTCTAAAAATATATCAGCCCATAAATTCTTACAGCAGTTATTTGCAAAAGTGCTACAATTGCAAAGTTCAAATAGCTAATTAAGAAAGTGTTAATATAAGTATTAAAGAACAACCTTCTACTAATCTTATTGTAGACCCATTTTACTCTATGAAATTTATTGCTAATTTAAAATACATTGTAAATCTGCGAGCACATAATTTAAAGAGATTTAGAATAACAGTAACTATTAGTATTAGTACTATGAAATAAAGTACAGAGCTTATATTCATCAAAAACGAGGAAGACTCATAGCGTTCAAAATAGTTAAGATATTAATGTTCAATAACAGTATATTTAAAAGATATCAATTTAAAGTAACCTTGGATTTGATTCTTAAGCCTGAGTCTTAGCTTTGAGCATCCATTAGTTAATATAAGTTTTAATTGGTATAATGTCCATAGTAGAGCATCTTACTAGAAATTTAATAAAAGCGAGATAATTAGTGGGTGTTCCTATATTGAAAGCAGGCATGTGAGTCAAAATCTATAAGGTTATTAACATTTTCCAAAGTTCTTTCATAGGAATTGCAAATAAAAATGCTCCTCCAACTCCTATAGAAACTGATGATTTAATAATTTAGCTTAGTTATTCTGAAATTTATTCGTATAAGTCATCTATAATATACTATTTAAAAATATAGTATACCTGAAGGTAAATATTATTAAGGCAAAAATTTTTGCATAATATAACCATTTTTTATTCTCAAAGTTCCATCAATACTTTGAATAAGCTCATTATTTAGATATTCTATTTCTAGTTTATCGAAGACCTAAAATATATTTTTTATATTAAAATATTACCATCATTTAGCTAATCAAATAAGGTTAGGCAAATGATAAATTAATAACCATGACAATTCCCTTCTATTTCTTTACAGTAAATGTCTCTATTGTATAATTCATTTTTTCTTTATTATATTAGTTATTTCCAGGAATTACTCTGAACTTAAAGCCTTTTGGATTTTCTTTATCAATTATTCCTAGAATATTCTTGAGCTTATCACTGAATTAAATTGTAACTAATCCTTTATTACTTATTGCTTATATAAGCCCAGTCATCTTCTCCTAATATTTTAAAATTGCATTAGGATCAATAATGACAATTAATGGAATTTTGAGATTTAATCTTTCTGGCTAACCTGTAGATAAATCAATAGCTGTTATTTCAATTGTGTAATTAGTACTTTTATTCAAAGAGGAAATATTGAATGAAAATGTACCATCATAATAAAAAGCAATAGATGACGCTGTACCTAGTAAAGCCCAAGATCTAACATTTGAATTTGAATTTAAGATTTTTAAGAATTTAGGATCGTCTTAATTACTAACTGTAATTCCAGAAGAATAAGGTATCAAAGAGGAAATATGATAGGGCTACTAGAAATTAGCTTAATAATTAGTTGGTAAATCAACTACTTCTAAAATAAAGTCGACATAATATTCATCTTAGCCATAAAAAAAGCTTACTCTTATTATATAATTTCCAAGATATTAAGATATGTCTCCTTAAAGAATTCTCTTGCTATTAGTTTTAGTCATCTCAACATCATACTGCACCATTTTTCCATCATATTTAATGAAGTTTGGAAGGGAAGATCCATTTGATAGCTTTGTTTTGTAATTGTAGCTTTCAAAGCAAGTAAATGGAGTGCCAAAGAATGTGTCATGTTAAAATTATAACTGAGGGTATCCCAAATTGTATTATTTATTTCCGATATATGGCTTTCTTAATTATTTATGAGAGCAATCTAGTGGTGAAACGGTCAATTTCCAGTCAACTAAAGATATAGACCCTGAGACTTTATTTGTGAATTTCAATCTTATATAATATGTGCCAGCGTCTGCATTATTATTAGTTTGAAAAGTGTATGTCCTTGAAATTTCATCGTAAGTCATGAATATCATAAGAGCAGATCCATTTTGCTAACTAGTAGAAACTTAATAATTAATTATGCAGCTAAATGGATATGTTTAAAAAGGATTGTGGGTAACAGTTCGAGTAGATTAATAAACAACATAATTAAAATCAGAAATTTTAGGAATAGTAATTTTTGGTGAGTCACAATATCCTTTTTTATTTACTACCAAATAGAAGATAAAATTCCAGGTATCTAGCCATCCTGTTAGTGTTACTCGAATATAATATAGTCCAATGTCTGATTTATTATTTGAGTAAATTACGAATTCATAATAATCTGGGTCGTAATAAATAAAACTAGGTAAAGCTGAGCCATTTAGTAAAGCTGCTGAATATGTATAGCTATCAAAACAGTCAGAAGGATTACTAGTGAATAAATTATGAGTAAAAATTAAGGTTGGATTTTCTAAATCATAACTTGCATTTGTTATGACTGGATTTGTGACAATTTTTAAACGGCATGGATCAACACTATCAATAGTAATCGCAAAGTCAGTCTAATAATATTCTGAGCTAATCGAATCATTTAAGAAGAGTCTAATATCATAGTTTCCAGCCTTAGAAATATTGCTAGATTGAACTGAAAATTAATAATTTATCGGATCATAATTTATGACTTCAGTGTCTATAGGATCTCCATTTTGTAATAAGGTGCTATATGTAAAATTATCAAGGCAGCCAGTAAAATCAGAATAAAAAATATCATGAGTAAATTATAGAACTGGATTATTAATATGATAAATTTAGTTACTGATCATAGCTGTTACTACTGATTTTAAAGTGCAATATTCAAAATATAGAATTTCTAATTCCCAATAAATATCATAATTTTCACCAGCATTATTTGTAGATCTTAAAGTAAGATAGTAGATACCAACATCATTATTATCGTTTGTTTAAATTGAGTATTCCATATTTGCACTATTATAAGAGATAAATGATGGCAAAGCACTTCCATTAGTTAAATTTGATTCCAAAGTAAAATTATCGAGGCACCATACTGGATTACTTGTATAAGCGCTATGTGTAAATGTGTAGGTCGTAGAATTAACCTATATTTAAAGAGGAGATACTGGAATAGTTGGAGTATAAACATTTTTTATCAAGCAGAAATCATATGGTACAATAGACATGTTGAAATCAAAATAATAGCTTGGCTATGAAGTAGGAGAAGCAGGATATTCATATATTACTCTGATTACATATAATCCTTCTGTATTATTATCTGGAGAGTAAATACTAAATTAATAATTAGTCGAACTATATGAAATAATTGATGGTAGAGTAGAAAAGTCTGAAAGAGTTGATTAATATGTGTAGTTAAGGAAGCAATTAGATGGAGTTCCAACAAATAATGAATGAGAAATGACTTAGGTAGCAGAATTTACTATATATGATTAGTCTGCCAGGCTTGGAGTAAATGTTAAGCTTTACCCTGAGCAATCTAAAGCGATTACATTAATCTCAAACACATCACTTTCGAAAATATCAACAAAATAAGAAACCTTGGTTTTTATATAGTAAGTACCCGCCAAATCATTATAATTAGTTTGTACAGTGAATGTTCTAGTAGTACCATCATATTAAATAAAACTGGGAAGAACACTATCATCTTATTAAACCGCACTATAGGTATACATCAAAATACAGGAGCTAGGCACACTAGTAAATGGATCATGAGTATAGGACAATGCTGTATCATAAACTGTGTAGGACTAATTAACAATAGACGGAGAACTAATAGTTTTAGATGCACAATAGCCAGCTGGGTTCATAAACAATGTAAAATTCACAATGTAAGATTCTGTCCCATTAGAATAAATCAAACTTAATGGGTATGTTCCCTAATCACTTGAATTAGCAGAATAATATGTAAAAGTTAGTGATGAATAGCTTATGAAATACGGTTAAGCAGACCCATCTTGTTAAAGTATCGAATAAGTAAAGCCATTTAAGCAATAACTATAGTCACTTGAATAGTCTGAATGAGATATTACTAATGAAGGATCATTAATTGAGTAAGAAACTGAGTTAATAGTTGGGGAAGTAATTGTTTAAATAGTACAGAAATCAAAATATATTACTTCTAGTGTAAAATCCGTGAAATAAGTAGAGGAACCATCAGTAATTTTTAATCTTAAAGGATAAGTTCCAACATCAGAGTTTGAGATAGTTCTAACTTCAAATCTGTAGTCAGGAGAATCTAAGTAGCTTATAAAAGAAGGAAGAATGGATCCATTTTAATATGTTGCTGAATATGCAAAACTACTAATGCATCCTAATTAATCTGTTGTGAATAGTCCATGACTAATTTATTCCAAAGGATCATTAACAGTATAATTTTAAGGAGATGTAATGCTTGGTGAAGAAACTATTTAAATAGAACAATAGTCAAAATAAAGAACTTTTAAAGTATAAGGTAAAGATTCATATATTTCGGTCCCTTAATAAATTCTAACTTTAATGAGATAATCATTTACATCTGAGTTGCTGTTAGTTTAAATTGAAAAGCTATTAGTTGAGCTATCGTATTAAATGAAAGAGGGGAGTGTCGAGTTATCATAAAGTAATCCTATTTAGGTGAATCCGGTAAAGCAGTTATTATAGTTAGCTGTAAAATCTGAATGGGTAATAACTAAAGTAGAACTATGAACTGTGTAATTTTTATCTGCTATTGTAGGAACAGTAACGGTTTTTATAGTACAAAAATCAAAATAATTTACTGTAACTGTAAAATCAATGTCATATGATTCTGCTAAATAACTTAAACTTAACCTAAGATTGTATGTGCTAGCAAAGGTATTATCTATTGTGTAAATTGTAAAGTTTTGAGAAGAATTATCATAAGTAATAAATGAAGGCAAGTTGCTTCCATCTTATAGCTTAGCAGAAAGAGTAAAATTGTCTAAGCAGCCAGATTAATCAACAGCATATGGACCATGCACAATATTATTCATATTTTGATTTACAGTATAGACTATATTATTAATAGTAGGTTTTGATACTATTTTTATTGTGCACCAATCAAAAGTATTAATTGTTATAGTAAAGCTCTAACTGAATGTTTCATTTCCATCTGTTATTTATAATAATACAGTATACTCTCCTGCATCAGAATTTGATTCGCTCTATATAGTGAATGTTCTTGTTGCAGCTGAATATTAAATACAATTTCCGCATGTTGGAACTAATTATCCATTATAAGTTATAGTTTCATTAAAGTTTTACATGCAGTTTGCAGGTGAAGATGTAAAAGATCCAATAGTATAAATGACTACCGAAGAATGAACAGTGTAAAGTTAGAAAGCCAAGGTTGGGCTTTGAACAGTTTTTATACTGCAAAAATCAAAAGTTGAAATATCTAGGTTAAATGAAAATTAATAACTATCGATTCCATTTGAGATCTCTATTTATATTTAAACAATTCCTTCATCATTATTATCTTCACTCTAAACTGAAAACTTTCTCGTTGCTTAATCATAGCTAATAAAAGATGGAACAACATAAGATCCATTATAGGTCACATTAGCATTATAGCCAACTAAACATCCGACAGGGTCACTTACAAAAGGATCGTGAGTGATAAATAAAGTCTGTGAATGAATTTAATAACTATAATCTCCTAGGTATGGTATCTAAACCTGCTTGATTGTACAAAAATCGAAGCTCTATATGTAAAGCTCAAATGAAGATGTGTATGTTTGGCTAGCATCAGCATTTTGAATATATACCAATATCTAATATGTCCCAACATCATCATTAGTATTCGAATATACTTTGAAAGTTCTATTAGATGGTTCATATGTGATAAATGCTGGAAGAGAGCTACCATTTTAGAGTATAGCAAAGTATGAGAAATCTTATAAGCAATTAGCAGCATCTGATGTGAATTCATTGTGACTAAATTATTATTCAGTTTAATTGACCCTGTAAGTAAATCCAGGATTTGGAAGATTTGATGGAATTGACACATTTTTAATTGTACAGAAATCAAATGCATATATTGTGATCGAAAATGTAGTAGCTTTGATTTTTTAACTAACATTGTGAATTTCTATATCTATATCATAGGTTCCTACATCATTATTTGTATCTGATTAAATAATAAACTTTTAGGTTGAATTGTCATAAGTAATGAAACTAGGAAGATCACTAGTATTTGATAGTTTTGATACGTAGTAATATGAAATCAAGCAGTAAGGATAATCTGAAGTAAAAAGATCATGAGAATAGGTAATATAAGTATTATGTACGTAATAAGTTTGATTAATTAATGTTGGATTGGAGATTGTTTAGATCTAGCAGAAATCAAACTCTTATATTGAAAAAGTAAAATTTTAATCATAGACCTCTACAGAATTTGTTATATACAATCTAATTGCGTAATCACCTCCTGAACTATTTGCGTTTGAATATACATAGAAACTACTTTAATTTGCAGAGAATTATATGAATGTAGGTAAGGAAGAGCCGTTTTATAGTTAAGCATCATAAACAAAACCATCCAAGCATCCTGTAGTATTAGTAACAAATTAATCATAAATATAGCTATTATTTGCCTAAGTTATTTAATAAGTCCAATTTTTTGAAATCGGAGGTGTTACAGTATCTATTATGCAATAATCAAAGGGATCAATTTTTAAAAACCAATTCATACTATAGGAAACTGAGCTATTACCAATCATGAGAGTTAACTAGTAAGTTCCAGCGTATGAATTATTTGTAGTATTAACATAAAATGATTAATCAGATTAAGAATAAGTTATGAAATTATTATCTAACAAACTTCCATTGTAAAATGTGGCAGAATAGTTCAAACCATCTAGGCAGCCACTAATATTACTAACAAAAGCATCATGATTTATTTTAAAATTTCCAGTATTTACCATATAAGTCTAATTAACGATAATGGGAAGGGTTAAATTTTGTATACTACAAAAATCAAAATATTCAACATATAGCTAAAATGTTGCTGCATCAAATCTCATCGCTCCATATTTTATATAGACTTAAATTGTATAGTTGACTCCAGAATAGGAATTATTTTCTGTTTAAAACGTAAATGTTTGTGTATTGTTATCATAAATAATGAAATTTGGAAGTGGATTTTCTATATTAGTCACCCATACAGCATCGTAAGTATAGTTATCCAAGCATCCTGCATAATCTGTAGTAAATAAGCCATGAGTCAAAGTATTTGCTGGATCATGGACCTTATAAGATAATGAACTGTAGGCATTGTTTTTAAGATCTAGAGGGCCAGTCACATTTTATTTTGTGCAGTAATCAAAATATTATATTTCCAGAGTAAAGTTATTATCATAAAAATCGCCAGTGTTGTTTTCCACTCTTATTGTTAATGAATAATTTCCTACATTAGTATTATTATCAGTCTAAACTTATATTTGATTGACATTTAAAGCGCTCATATAAAGTGTCATATAGGTTGGTAAGATTGATCCATCACTTAGCATAGCTTTGTAAGTATAGTTATCTAAGCAAAAACTGGGGTTACTATAAAATTTATTGAAGGAAATGTTCTTTTGATTATCATGAACTACATACACTTGATTAGTAATTTGATCAAATGTTACTGATTTGTTTGCACAGAAATCATAATAAAGCACAGTTAAAGTCCATGTAATGTTATAAACGGGAGAAACACTTAATTGTCTTAATGCAGCAGCAGGCTGAGCTATATTGAGATATTATAGTAAAATGTTATAGCTGCCAATATTATTGTTATCTATAGTTGTTATTTCAAAGTAATTTGAAGAACTATTAAATATTATGAAAGAAGGCAAGGGTTGTAAGGTATCAAGAGTAGCTTAAAATTGATAACCATCTAAACAGTAAGAGTAATTACTTGTTATATTACTGAATGAAAATGAATACTTGGCATCATTTACTGTGTAATTAAAATTGCTAATAGTTGGATAAGTGAGCTGCTAAATTGTGCAATAATCAAATTGTATAACTGTAATTGAAAAGATAAAGGAAACATTATTTTTAGATACTTATAACTCATAAAATCCGCCTGTTATATTATTATCAGAATATAATTAAAGTAATCCTGTTAGATTATTATAAGTAACGAAATTCATAAGACTTGAGCCATTTGTCTACATAATTGTGTAAAATTAATCCATGCACCACTAATAATTGCCTATTAATTAAGGATGTGTATAATTGAGCTAAGGATCTAGCACAGTATATGTTTAATTCACAGGATTTGTCGACTGAGTAATGTTTAGAATTAAGCACCAATTATACTCTGTGATATTTATTGTGAAATTACTTAGATATATTTCTGATGTATTTTTATTGTTTTGAAGCTTAACCTAAACCAGGTGTAATCCTGCAGATGTATTTGTGTAAGTCTCTACCGTAAAGTTTTTAGTTACATTATTGTATCTAATAAAAGAGGGTAGAGCACTTCCATTCTAATAAGATGCTGTATAAGTAAAGTTTTCTATGCAGTAGGCAGGATTAGATGTAAAATTTAAATGATTATACTGAATAAGCCCAATGTTAACTGTATATTAAATATTAGTTATCTATGGAATGGTCATAATCTTTTAATTGCATCTATCAAGAACATCAACTTAATAATTCAGAGTCGTCGATATTGACTACATTTATTTTGATTGAATTGTCAATATATTTATAAAGATAGTGCGTTTAAGAGTGAATTTATATTAAATGCTACTTTTACTGTTTAGGTTATAGTTGGTGAGACGTAAGTTAAATTCAGAGACGTATTAACTACATTAGAATTAATCCAATTGGGGCAGTTCTATTGACCATTAGCTCCACACTTAATTGTAACTTGATAAGTGGCATCTACGCAGTTTAGACTATTAGAAATATTGAAATTTTTAATTGTAGTTGCAGTACTTGGATCAGAATAGTCACGAATATCTAATGTAACATTACTTATTGAGGGTACTAGAGAGAAATATATGTATTGGTATAAATTGCATGTTGATGAGTTTTTATTAGCATTTATTATGACTTTACTATCTGAAAATCCAAGAGTAAAAGTAGTTGGCACCGTTGTAACACTATAGGAAACATTATATTGAGGGACAGGACCGGTAGATTTTATGGTCAAATTTTTCAAAGTAAGTGTTTAGTTTGCCTTAGTATCAGTAGAAGGGCATTGTTCTAGTACAGCTTACTTCATATTCATAATAAATCCATGCTACCTGGAGTATGAAAGTCCTTCTGTAAAATAGTTTTGAAAGCTTCCAGCATAATACAACATAGAGCCAACCACTATAGATTAGAAATAAGCAGCATTTTTATTGTAAAATGGATAAGAAGTAACCGCCATAGTAGTTGCGACGGAAAAATTGACAGTACCAATGGAATAGTAATATAGATTGTTTGTATCTGCAGTTCTGAACCCAACTTATATAGAGAGAAGATTTCCTGTTGAATTAGTTACTCCCTTTATAGAAAGACATTAAGATTGCATATTTGATCCTACTTCATAATTAAAGGCATTCGTCTTTAATGTTGCTGAGTCATAGGTAAATATGCCTATATAAGCAAGACTTAGATAGTTACTAGAATCATCTAGGCAACTGTAGGATGTAGTACCATCCAAAGTAATTTAAGAGACATAATATTTCGTATTACTAGCCGTTAAATAGAATTGATTAATTAAAGTACCGTCTGTAGAATTAATATAAAACAAGGCAGCATACGTATCTGGGTTATTATAATACTAGCCCCCAACAAGCAGATAACCCTAAGTCAATGGGAGATATAAACTCCTACCAGAAGATGATTCCTGGGTTTTTTTATTGATCTAAGCATACCATATTCTAGTATAGTTCATATAAAAGGCAGCAGCACCGTAAGATGTAGTAGATATTATTTAATATGTGATATAGACCTTCTCTTTTCCAGAAATACGATCGTCCACAATTATTGAATTTGAGCCTGAAAATACATCGTTAGTTGCAGAACTTGCCAAGTAGCCTTAGCTCTTCAGATCACCAGTTGATGCATTGAAAATTACAAATGAGGTCGTATTATAGGTTCCAACTACGACATAATTTGCTTATATACTATAGCTTAATCCTGTCAGTCCTGTCACCTAATATTGTTTAATATTAGTAGCGATTTCTTTAGCCCAAGCGATATCATTCTAAGAGTATAGTCCCACGAAAAAATTATTTGATGTAAGAGGGCCTCCGAATATGATGTCATACCCATTAGCATTAATGACAGTAATTGCGATATTTCCAGAATTATCTTTACCAAGAAATAATGGGTTTTAAACATCTAGATCTTAAAAGCATACCTTATTGGAGGCTGCTCCATCTATTGGTCTTAACAAAGTTATCATCATAAATCTAAATTGATTATGCTTTAAAAGTATTACATTGCTGATATTCAAGCTATATTTATTGATATAGAATTTTTCACGTATAGTTCAAAGCTTTTGTAAGGCATTAGTTAAGTTTTTATAATATAATAAATCAATAAATATCCAAATTGAGCCTTAAATATTTGCAAACTTTTTTACTTATCTTTTTTTAAGGAATGTTGAGACTTATGGGGTTTTGGGGTTTT
>LASR02012673.1:0-12479 GCA_001272965.2 Paraurostyla sp. PUJRC_G6
CCCCAAAACCCCAAAACCCCAAAACCCCTTAATATATAAATAGCACTCAGGCTTAAATTATATAATTAATATTTATTGAGCTTATAAATAAATATGAGAATACTTTTTACTCAGTCTCAAATTCTGAACCTTCAGAAATTATTTATTGGGCAAGATGAAGTAAGCTGTTATAGCCTATTATCATTTAATCTTAACAAAATATTTTTAGAAAGAAATTGGAAAAGAAGAGTTAGATTCATTACTTGAAATTTGGAATAAAAATAATTAAAATGCCGAGGCTCTAATATAAAAGCTTGAATAGCTAAGCGATGTGAACCTTTGGAAAACAAAAAGAATTGATGTATTCTATTGGCAAGACATTTTTAACATAATTGATGAAATATTTGCAAAGCATATTGAGTAAATAAATTGTAATAAATTTCTATAGAGAAAAGAAAAATATGAAGAAAGGAGATAAGCAATAGCTGATTAAGCTTCTAAAATTTCTAAAGACAACTCTACATACTGCTTCTAATGTTTATTACTTTAGTTCTACAGATGTATGAAATTAATCTTGATTATTTCTGTTAGAGATTGATTGAATTTTATGATTTATATGAAGATGATCTATTAATATAAGAGGAACTTATTAATGTTTTAATGACGCTAAGCTCAAAGAAAAATGACAAGAAAAATATTCCTTAAGCAAGTGCATCTTTAAAATCTGGATTAGAATAATTTGACTCCTAGATCTAGAACTTGATGACCAAAAAGCTGATGGGTTATATCTTTAACTTAGAATTCCTAGCAGACTTACTTCTTAGCTTCGATTATAATCAGCTTAGCATTGAAGATGCTCAGAATAGCTTTACTTTGGAAATAGATAAAGGCAGTGCGGTATTTAAGGAGAGACCAGGATAATACTATATATTAGCAAGATTAAGCAAAATAATAAAAACACAATAAGATTTATAAGATGCTTTCGTTTTATCTTTAAAGTCTATGTTTCTTTATTGTAAGATATTTGCACCTAATAATATAGTAAATGTTGGAGATTTGTCTGATTAAAAAGAACTGACCAACAAAATTGCGTAAACTGATAAATTAGAGGCATTGCTGCCGCCTAAATCTTTGGCCGAAAAATTCATTAAGATCCTTAGATCTAAGCATTTGTGCAAAGTAAGATATTGAGTTTTATTTAAAATAGAAAATTCATATTTAAGTAATCAACAACTTCTTTTTATTGATTATTCTGGATCTTAATTAGCTATTTAACTATTCTTAGCCTACTGAAAACTAGTACTACCTAGAAGCTTGTAACTTTCATGATTACTATATTTAAACTGTTTAATAATTATCATTTTATCATGCCTATAAAAAGCTTCTGCCATTAACATCAAATATTAAATATGCTTAATCAATTGAGCTTTAAGATATGATAAAATAAATGAAAGATCTTGTTGGAGAAGACTTAGATTAATTAGAAAAATCAGAAATAATAAGTAATTAAAATGATTAAGGAGATTCTTCGGAAACAATAAAAAGCTAAAGATTCATGAATTGCTTCTTGAATTTTTTATGCAATTTGCTTAACATTAAAAACAGACCTCTGTAAAACCAATTATATCCTCAGTTTTTAAAGCCTCTTCTAGCAATAGTTTCTTTAACTCCTATTGATCTACTCTACCCAATAAACTTAAATTGTCAGTTAAAGGCAGCCAAGCTTTTAAAAGATGTTGTTAAGTTGAGTGCAATTGAAGATCTTGGTGCCGTAGAGAAAATTATTCATAGATTAAAATTTGAAATTAAAGTATTGAAAAATAACGATTTTCAATGGGAAAAGACAGAGGATGATGACACAGAAACTAATATGCTTCTAGGTTATAGACAGGATTTCATTAGGACCCTTCTTAGATTTTTGGCTTATTCTATAATCAGAAATGATCCAAGTAATTTAATTACTTTATTAATTATTTAGATGCTATAAATTTTAATCAAAATTTTATTGCTAACTCTAGAAAAATTTTAGAAAGCAATATAATTTAAAATGATATTATGAACAATATCTTCTATATAAGTGAGCCAAAAGATAATGATACTATATTAACCTTCATTGATCCAGTAATACTTTAATGTAAATTCTTTAATTTAATAAACATAGGCGTTTAACTTATCTCTTATGTTTTTAATGATTTACCGTAAAAGATTCCAGCATTTGTTGAAAACGGATTCTTCGAGAAGGTTTTACATTTTTTAGCTACTCATTTACCTATTCAGCCTGATCTCATCACAATATTAATGAAGTTCTTTTAGACTCTCTCCCTTAATCAAGCTTCATCTGAACTAATTATTAAATCTGAAATTCTAAAAACCTTTGTAAGCCTCTCTTTGAACAATAAATCTCATAAGCAATTTGTGAATGCTAATAAAATTGCCATATATAAAGATATGATTTAAAATTTAGGATTTAATAGTAGAGAAATTGCCAGCGAACTTTTCAAGCTTTTATTAGATAATTTAAAGAAAACTACAACAATGGCTTGGTAGGTAACAGAGCACTATATCTAGATGGAAGAAAAAATAAGAGATAATTAAGATTTGACAGAAGAAGAAAAGAATAGGATAAAGCAATTATATGAGAATGAATAAATTGCTCTTGAGCAAGTTTGTGAATGCAGTTCATATTTATTATGGTTTTATGCTATAGAAGAGTAGCTTTTCAGAAATGATAACTTCATTCACTCTGCAATAGAATAAATGAAAGACGAAGCTATAGAAGTATTTAAATCGATTATTTGTACTCCTTTAATCGCTTCTGCTTGCACAAACATGATACCTGTATTTTTAGAAGTGGTTCTCTAAATATTAGGAGGTTATGGCGAGATTTGTAAAGTTGAATTTATGAATGAAGTTCTATAGAATATTAAAATTTAGCTATCTAATGTGTATAAAGCTGTAAAAGCAGATAATCTTGATAATATAAATGATCTTTATGGAATATTAACCAATTAAAGAGAAATTATTCTTGATGAAAAAATTTAAGGAGAAAACCTACAATATTATTAAGAATTAAACACTAGATTAAGTGGAGAAGATTAACTATCTGTTGTGTTTGGGAAAATAAGTTTTTACTGTGAAATCATTAGATAATGCTCAAATTCTGTAAAATAAAAACTTTTCTAGAACGACTAGATGCCTAAAATATTGTATGATCTTTTTAAAGTACAATCTATGATAAACAGATTTCACGCATGCAAATATGAAAGAGACCTCATTAATCAAAGAAAGAGAATGGATGAGCTAAAGTAAAAGTATCCTTAATTAGTAGAAGAAACAGATTTTTCTTAATTTAAGCCTGCCAATGAGCATTAATCAGAAGAAGATGAGTTGAAGAATTTGTACTTTAAATTTGAATGGGAAAAAGTCGATAGCTTGATCAATGCAAGAGCTAGATAGAATGATAAAACTGTAATAGAGTTATCACTTGATGAAAATATAAGTCATACATCAAATATATGCTAGCTCTCTATTAGAAAACTCATCTTAAATATACTTAAACTTACTAATAAAAAAAGGATTCACTTCTCTGAGAAAGTTGAATATAGAGTTCTAGATTTCAATGATAATATTGGGAGACTAATAGCAGAATAATTTGAAGACTTTGTCAAAATACCTAATGAAAACCCTTCAGAGATTGAGATTATGTAATATTGCTGTTAATTCTCTGCTGTGTTCTCTGAGTTTAGTAAGATCCTTTTTTAGAATGTTTCATATGGAGCTATGTTAATAAGCTTTATTAACAATAATGGAATAAATCATGTAAATACACTCGTTCTTTGGTTGATCAGATACTAATATAATCTTTAATCAGCTAGCCAAACTATCAGTAAAAATTTATGCAAAAATATTTAGTTATTGTGGAGTCATTTAATTGATTTTTATGCTTAACTCTTAGAAGCAAGATACTTTGATCAATAATTTAACTAATTCCTAATTTCATTTAAAACTAGCCCTTAAGAAGTTATTAAGTAAGAAGATTAATAAAAAGAATACGAAGCAACAGTCTAGAGAATGCAATAATATTTTAGAAATCAGTTTATTGAAGTATTGAGATTTTTGTTTCTTGAGCTAAATTAAAATGAGCTCATAAGAAACTTTTTACAAAATTAAAAGCTAAATGTGTTTGAATATTTTGATTAGACAAGTGAATTGTTCTATCATTCATTCATTGATTTATACTTTATTCTGACACAGGGTCTCAACCATTGCAAGTTATTTAATCAAATACAACTCTCTACCCAAAAAATTAAAGAAAAACCTTAAAAATAATCATAAGCAGAAATGCAATAAAATATTTAAACTTTAACTGATATGGGATACTAACATTAGCATGTAGTAAATGCCTTGCAAGCTGCTCATAATGATATGAATATGGCTTTAGATATTCTCAACAACTAGGATGCTAATTAAAATATTCTTAACGCACAATTATAGGATTAAAACTCTTAACAAAATGAGCCTATGAGAGAGCCCTCATAGCCTAAAGAATAATAAGAATAAATTTTCAATTAGACAATAAATTATGGATAATTTTCTTCATCTGAGATTCTAAATATTATTGAAAAGACAATTGGAGATTTCTTGAAATTTTAGCCTGTATCAAGTCTCGATTTAAGAAAGCATGAAGCGATAGATAACATTTATTTCAATATCGGTAAAGCCTATCAGAAAAATCAAGTAAATGAATTACTTTAGAAAGTTAAAAATACAGTACTTGAATAAATAACTGAGGCTCATTTAAATTAAGATCCAAGGAACTTAGGTGTCTTATCTTATTCTATTGCTTGCATTTTGAGCTTTTTAAGAGGAAAACTTTTTAATCATAAAGAACTGTATTAATCTATTTTCGAATTGATTTCTCTCTTTTAGTTGGCAATAAATGAGCTCAAATAACAAGCACACTATACTAATAATGATTTAAAGAAAGATAATATAATATCACTGATTAAATAATTAGACTAATCAATATCTTTATTCCTTTATGTATCAGAAGAGTCTAAAATAAGCAGTGACCTGATGAAGCTTGGGAATATAGTTACTCCACCTTCCTCTCTTATGGATCCAATTTAAGATATTCAAAGCACCTTAGAGAGTCTAACACAGCAGAATGAGCAAAATATATTCTATCAGAATAAAGAGTAAACTGCTGAAATTTTCTAGAAAGTTACCTAAATGATGATAGACTTATTTAAATCTATGCATACATTGAATCCCTTAGTGGAAAATTATGATTCTTAAATATTATACAATTTAATTAAGAAAGCTATAGAAAATCTTAATTTCATGATTAACATTAAAGGATATTCTGATTTCGATTGCTAATCATATTTCTTATAGAATGAAGGATTAAAAGCTCTTTTTGGGATAAAATATGTAAATGAATCTAATTCAATTTTCCCACTATACTCTAATGATTATAACAAAAAATTCACAGATATCTAAGTTCAATCAAAAATTCTTCTTCAATAGCTATGTTCTAATGAATAATGCCAAGTAAGAATCTATGAAAATTTAATCAAGAGTGTATTATTCATATAATTCCAAGAGATCTATAAGAAATAGGAGGGCCAAGATATTAAATCTATGTTTAATATAGAAGAATTTAAGAATTAGTAGCAGCAACCTTAGAAGCTTTAGCAAGTTCCAACTAAGAAGAAGAAAGCAACAACTCCAGTCAAAAGATCAAAGTCAGAGGATCGTATGTAAGGTCTTGGCACATAATAGGCAAATGAAGAGAAAAACATTAGCACCACTTACAAAAGCTTCAATCAATCCAAAAGTATAAAATAATAAGTTTATAAGAAATAAGACTACGGAGAGGTTTTACTAGAAGACTTTATTAATTTCTTTAGCAACGTTATGTAAATTTAAGACTTGAGATCTTTCTTACTTGCATGCCAAAATGTTTGTATTATAAAAAAGAAATCAAATTAGCAAGTTGAAAAGAATCTTCAATTCTAAGATAATGAATAATCAAAAGAAAAAGAGGAAGAAAAAGATAATTAAGAATTATAAAAATAGAACTAAGCCAAACCCAAAAATAGGAGGTAAACTAGAGCTAATAAGAAAGTTGAAAATAAAGAAAATGCAGCCAAAACAGAAGATAAAAAACCTGTGAATGCTGAAAAATTTGTCATTTCTCTCAACAATCATTCAATGAAGGAGATGATGGTCTAATATGGAATAAACTTACAGTAACAACTCGGATATTCTATTGGTATAGATTAGGAAAAATTACATGTTTAAAAAAGCTTGATTTAAAAGTTTCAATAAGATATCGTTTTTACATTCTTGGATTTATTCATAGATTAAATAAGAGATAAGCAGATGATCGTGCTATAGTCATGCAAATAAAAATAAAACCCATCTAGCTTTGGAATATTAATGAAACCTCAAGAGAAATGCTTGCTTATAGAGGATCAAAATAAGAAAATTTAAGAAACAAGATACTTCTTTGATTTAGTGTGTATTCTAAGCCATCTTACTTATCTGATAACTCATACCCCTATACTTGTTCAAAGTCTTTTAAAGCATAAGGAGGGCAAAACTTTTAAATTCCTTATTAGAAACATCTACTACTTGCTTAGCTTTGTTCTAGGAAGAGATTCAGATATTCATATGGTAGATGGAGAAGAATAATTAGTTTTCAAAGATGGTGGATATTCAATAACAATATCAGATGTTAAAATAACAAAGTCTCAACAGGATTAAGTAACTGAATTTTTTAAAAGGGTTATGCTAGATAATCCTCATTTGACAATTTAAGAAAGAAAACTCAAGTAAGAAGCTCGCTCTATATTTATAAAAGAAATAATAAAGAATATTTCAGATGCTAACAGCAGTCATAAATATCCATAATGGCCCTAACTTGGTTTAGTGTTTAACATAGGAGCAATTTGGTTTATCGCTCATCTTCTTAAAGATGAAGAGAAGAATGAAACCAGTATAAATTAAGAAAAGCCTTTAGAATAGCTGATTGTTAACATGCAGAAATTTAGAAACATATTCCGTTCATAGATGATCAAATTATTAATCTTCGAATCATAATAAACCCATAGAGCTGAGCAGTTCAATCTACTTAGATAGATTGAAAAGATTCAATAGGAAATAGTACTTAATGCCAAGGTCTCAGACTACAGTAGAGAATAATTGCAACTATGTATTTCAGCTATTTCAAATATCTTGAAACCTTTTGCTAATAATAAACAACTTTGGGGAGATAAAGAAAATGAAAAATCGAGTGTACTTGGTGAAAGTAATCTTGGATTTATACCTCAAATTGACTCCCCGATATCATAAATTGATGAGGTTATGAACGATGACGAAGATGAAGAAGACGATGATGAAGATGATGAGGAGAGCAGTGATAGTCAAGAAAATGAAGATGAAGATCTACTTGATAGTGAGAGATCTGAAAGAAATTTTAGATTTAGTGAAAATGAAGGGGGCTTAGATGATCTGCTTGATGATGATGAAGACAGTGAGGATAATTCTGATGATGGAGATGATGATGACGATGAAGAAATGGATATAGAAGTTGATCTTGATGATAGACATGATGAAAATGGTAGACCATTGGAGATGAATCAAATTATTGGAAGTTTAATTGATAATATCTATGGAGATGAAGAGGATGATGGTGAAATGGATGATTACTATAGTGAAGGAGAAGAAGATGATTCAGGTTCTTTCAGCGCTGAGCCACTTAATAGAGGTAGGAGAAGAAGAAATAGGAATCCTGAGTAGAGTAGAGATTTATAATCGTAAAATATAGATGAAGCTAATCTAGGTCAAATCCCTGCTGCAGATTAACAAAATCAAGAAGAAAATAAAGATTAAAATGATTCTCAATAAGATTAATAAAGTAATGGAGAAGATGATGATGAATACGGTGAAGATGATTATGGATCAGATGTTGAAGGAAGTGAAGAAGATTACTACGATGAAGAGCTTGAAGAAGAGGAAGATAATGGCTAAGACATAGAAATATTTGTAGGAAGAGATCCTAATAATATGGAGAGATTAAGCAATCTAGAATATGCAGGCTAGAGAGTAGGAGCAGGATAAAGAAGAGATGATATTTTGAGTATGAATAATGTGAGCGTGGATTTATTCAATCTACAGCATCTAGGCTAAGGTAGATAAGGCCTTCATGGAATAAATGAGGAATAAGAGAGTATGGACTTCTCAGAAAGTAATGGAGAAGAAAATGGAAATCAAAGAGATTAAAATCAGCGTGATCATAGAATAGGTTAAGGATATCACAGTTAGGAATCAATTGGAGGAGTTTTAAATAACTTAATAGGAATGCTAACAGGTAGAATGGGGAGAGGTCAGGCTAATTCTTATCAATAAAGCATTATGAATTTAGTTGAAGATAAAATGCAATAAAATAGTGTCATTCATAGCCCTCTTGAAATTCTAACTAGTATTTACGAAATGAATAGAGAAATCCAGGAAAATCCAGATATTTATAAAATGTTTATCAAAGAGAACATCGAGAATTAGTTGAATAATAATCAAGGTAGATTTGTTGAAGATTAAGGACAAGATGATGGCTAGTAAAAACTTTAAGCATAAAAATCAGATGATTTAGAAATTAGTACAAAATCTTAATTCTCAACTAAAATTCCTTTTGATGCATAAAATCAAATCTAGCTTCCCAAATTTAACGGTTAAAATCCATTCTTAAACAGTTAAGTAAACACTAATCAGTAATAGTAATAATAAATTCAAATTAATACCTCTATTGACAATTAAGGAGGAGTAGATATAGATCCAGAATTCTTAGAAGCATTAGATCAAGAGGGAATGATGAACTTAGCATAAACTGAGAATGTAATTAATAGGATAAGAAATCAGCAATAGCAAACTGAAAATCCTGTAAGAACAATTCAGAGTACAGTCGATCTAATTGAAGCAATTACTAATTAGGAATAAAGAGCAGAATTATACAGAAATTTAGATGAAGAAACTTTCAACTAATTGCCCCCTCATTTGTATTCTGAGGGTCTATCCTAGAGGCATGCACCTAGAAACTAAATCTAACAATTAGCGGCTGAAGATTAAAGATAATAGAGACCTCCAGCAAATTTAGAATTCCTTAATTAGCTCAGACCAAATGATAGATTACCTCCAGCCATTCCTCTGAGAGGTGGTAGACTCGGACTTCTTGGATAAAGAGGAAACATTTAATTAGCGAGAAATCGTCTGATGTCTTTGGATTCTTAACTTAATGATTTGGCTGACTTTTCTAGAGGTGCAAATAATGACCCATACTTCAGAAACTAGATTGTTAGTTCAAATTAAGGAAGAATACCTATTATTGGAGAATCTCACTAGCAAATGATGAATGTTTCATTCAATACTTTATTTTCAAATTTTGTTCAGTATCTCAAAGATTTAATAGCAGAGATGAGCTAAGTTCCTCTATTTATTGAAAACAAAGGACCTAATGGAACTTAACAGCAAGATTTATAAAAAATTGCAGAATAAATTATTGGTTAAAATTTAGTATTGCCTAGTGATAATGTAGAGTAAAATTACGCTAAGGTATAAGGAATGATTGATATGATAATGATTTGGATTAAGTATTTAACGAATGGAGGGTTCATTTTATTTAGAGAAGCAAGCTTGATGAGAGCCTTATTTAGGATACCTTATATAAGATAAGGATTAATAGTTAATATATTTCAATGGATGACTAATGGTATTTAGTAATTTAAGAACTACTTTGAATAATAATAGGTTCTTCAAAAGAATAAGATCATCAAAGGTGAAACAAAAAATTTTAAGATAGAGAGAGGTGGTGGGCTGCCAGGAAAACTAGAAATTATGGATTTTGTTCTTCATTGTCTGAGATGCTTCAAACAAATAGTTTAAGAATGCAATAAAATCCATTCAACAGCTAGTCTAGATCTATTAAAGATTCCAAAATAGGATTAAATTGCTAAGTTTATAATTAATCAGGTCGTTTAATAAAATCCGGATATAAAAATAGAATTAAATCGCTCATTTATTGATTAGATTGTGGATTAAGTAACTACCTTTGCACAGTTAGTGTATTAAAGACCTGATTTAATCAATTAGCAGGCTTATGTTATAGAAGGAAAGGAGGTATGGATCGAAGATATTATAAATACTCTTAATTCAATATTTTAATAACTAGCTTTTGCTTCTGAAGCCTATAAGAATCATTAAAAGAGTTTACCTGCAAATGAATAAGCACAAATATCTACAATAATAAATTATGAGATTTCTGATCAATTGGTTGAGAAAATAGGCGAATTACTTCTGACAAAAGAGTTTAAATAAAAAGATATTCAGAAATCGATTAGAGCAATATTCAATGATTTAAATAAGATAGGAACTTCAAATGCTCTAGCTATTTAGTAATTTTTTGAATAGAGCTTATCGAAATCACTAAAAAGGTTTATCAATATTATCAGCCAAAATAACAATAAGATTGATATTAATGAAGGACTAAAAAAAGAAGTAATTGTTATTACTTAGATACTGAAGATTTAAGCTAGAACAAATAACAATTCGAAAAAGTAAGATTCAAACATTGTGAATGAACAACTGTTTAACAGTGTTGTTGAAAAGGTTAGCAAATACCTCGAAAATAAACATCTTGATTAACAAAATTTAAACCTCTAATCATAGGCTTCATTTATCTTCAAAGAGGATTTCAGAACAATAATGATAGCTCTCTTTATCCTCTTTGAGTACAACTTGAAATTCATTTTTAGTTCAGAAGATTAGCCAGCAGGTTAGTAAGCTCCACCCGATCAGCCAAGACGCAGATAATAGCAACCAGGAGTAAGAGCTAGGGCATAAAATTAACCTTAAATAATTGAAGTAATCATGGAAGATGTGAATACTGTTTTTCCAAAATTATAGCCAACAACTTCGAAAGATAAACTCAGTGAGGCTATAGATTAGCATCTACAATTAAAGATAAAAGATGAAAAGGCACGTAAAGACAATAGACTTAGATTATTTATCCAATTTTGTTTGGAGCATAAAAAAGTGATCAATAGCTTCATTAGAGCAAATTAATAGGTACTAAACGATTCATTAAGAAATGTTATTATGAAAGTCCCTTAGATTCTAGACTTTGACAACAAGAGGCTATTATTCAGAGGACAAATAAAGAAATTATAAAGAAAGTATAGATTAAAGTATTTAGATTTACAAATAAGAAGAGAGCATGTGTTCGATGACTCATTTGAATAGTTAAGAAATGCTTAAATAGACAGATGGAAGGGTCAATTGAATGTTGAATTTGCTGGTGAATAAGGAATAGATGAAGGTGGGCTCACCAGAGAATGGTTTATACTTTTATCCTAATAAATTTTCAATCCAGACCTAGCTCTATTTCTCTAATCAAATGCTGGATCTACTTATTACCCAAATCCTAAATCTGATGTCCAGCCTGAGCACCTGCACCTCTTTAAATTTATAGGCAGAATAGTCGGTAAAGCAGTATACGAACAGTAACTTTTGGATTGCTATTTCGTTAAAGCTTTATATAAACTTATGCTCGGCCTTCCTCTCACCTATCATGATGTTGAAGACTTTGATAATGAGCTCTACAAAAATTTGAAATGGGTATTGGAGAATTCAGTAGAAAACATGGGCTTCTATTTCACAGAGACTGTGGATTATTTTGGTAAAACTCATGAGATCGAAATTGTTCCTGGAGGCAAGGACCTTGAAGTCACAGATTAAAATAAGCATGACTACCTTGCTAAAATGGCTTATCGCAAGCTTTATGGTTCAATCAAAGAGCAGGTAGACTCATTCCTTCAGGGCTTCTATGATATCATTCCTAAATAGGCTATCTAAATATTTGATAATCGTGAACTAGAACTCCTAATCAGCGGGCTACCAAATATCGATAGTAAGTCATTATTCTTTTAATTTTTTCATAGTAATGGATTTAAGGGAGAACACAATATATCAGAACTATTCAGCTGATAGTCCAGTTGTTAAATGGCTATTTGAGTTGCTAGAGGAATTTGACAACAGTGATAGGGCAGAGTTTATATAATTTGTCACTGGATCAAGCAAGGTGCCAGTAGAAGGATTCAAAGGATTAAGAGGATCAAGAGGAATTCAGAAATTCCAAATAGTAAAATTCTTCACGGAAGATATGAATAGACTGCCACAGGCTCATACTTGGTAAAATTTTAGAAATTAATCATATAGTTTTAAATAATTGGAGTTGCCTGAGTATTAAACCAAAGAGCAATTAAAAGATAGGTTGCTCACAGCTATAAAAGAAGGAAAGACTTTTGGATTTGCATGAGACTAAAAATAAAATACAGAATTCGCTATAAACGAAGTTAATTAAATTGTTTTTAATTTGATTATTAAAATTCTTAATTTCATCAATTATATACTTCTTGGGGTTTTGGGGTTTTGGGGTTTTGGGG
>LASR02013250.1:0-13193 GCA_001272965.2 Paraurostyla sp. PUJRC_G6
CCCCAAAACCCCAAAACCCCAAAACCCCAGGAGTATGAATTATCTGAGATAGAGGAGAAATTAAATAATTGATTAATAACTATTAATAAACTAGATAGCGCCTAATATAATAACATTTAAATTTAAATAGTGTATCTTCGATAGAAAGACGACTATTCTATTATGGAACAGATAAAAGACCCTCGCTGCAACTACATCGGTTAGTCTGCAGCAACTTTATTCGGGACTCCTCAACTTGCATCTCAGATTGCGGCAGCCCCTGAAGTTTCTAAGTTCTTGAATGAAATCAACTCCAAGGTGTTACAGATAATGTCTGATGGGCAGTAATTCAGATGCTTTGCTAATTCAGTTGCTAATCCTCCTGCTGGAACTTTGGAATGTCACTTCATCAGAATGGGAAGAGATGAAATCACAGCAAACAATGTCCAGCACTAGATAATGGTGTCATCAATAAGAGGAAGTTCAGTTCAATCTCTATTCTCTTACATCAGTACTATATATGCCCCTATTTTGACAAACGACATGGACGAGAAATCAAAACAGAATAATCAGCTGAAGGATTTGCTTGACTCACTTAAAGCAGGACTCCAGAGAACATTGAGAAAAGGTGGAGTTAACTTAGCCTAATCACAATTCAATGAAGAAGACGTTAAAGGAATCTTATCACCCACTGATGAGTTTGAATTATGGCTTGAAAATGAAAGAGAAAACTATGCAAGTCAATAGAATGAGAATCTTAGAAAGAAGGCAGAAGCTATCAACCAACATTTCTCAAAGATCTCAAAAGGATTCTATGATCTAGATTCCATGGAGTTGGGAGCAATCACTGGGTTCATCAACTAAATTTAAGACTCTCTTGATTAAGTCTGGCAAGATCAAAAGATTTACCCAGTATACAGTCAGACAAGAATGGAAAACCTATTCAAGGTCATAGGGAAGACTCTAGGAAGTAGGATTGAGTCTGAATTCTAGAAGAACGATGTCTGGCAAAGTTCTTTCTCAGATGTGAGAGTGAAGCTGAATGAATGCATGAGAATTTGCAAAGGATGGAAGGACAGAATGACTGAGCTCACTAGAGAATTCTGGAAATCAGGTTAGCATTAATGGAAAGGAAAGACATACACTGACCCCTATCTAGAGAACCTAATACTAAGAATTAATGAAATCTTTGAACTCAGATCTTAACATGATGAACTGTTGAGACTTTTATCACCAGAAGAGCAAAAGAGACTAAACGTAGATTAGACATTTAATTCATTCAGAAAAATCAACTCTTTCTATACGAATGAATATCAGGCTCAGAACTGGCAGAAAGCTAAGAATGAATACGAAAAGATATTAGAACCAATGGAAAAAGAAATATGCACAAAATTAAGGAAAGAGATATTCACTGATAAGTTAACACCTTCTCAATTATTAAGAGAATTCTAAAGATGGAAAGGATTACTAAGCAAGGAGTCAATCAAGAGAGAACTATAAAATGAAAGAGAAAGTCTACTGGTGTAGTTGAGCTAAGAGACCAGGAAAATTAAAGAAGATTTTGAAGCTAGAACAGGATAAAGCCTTGAATAAATACCTGGAATGGAAAAACCTCCACAAACCAACAACGTATCAGATGTAGTATCATCAATAGTATGGTCAAGACAGTTATCTTAGAAAATCTAATCAAATTAGAAAGTAGCCTAGAGCTTATTTGGAGATCTTTCTTCTATTTAGAAATTTGACTCAGACTGCAGAGATATTTGCTCACAGATAAAAGACTTTGAAGACAATTTATTCAATAAGTGGTAGCAATCAATCCAAAAATCTCTTTAAAATACTAATGAAAAGCACAAGTATCAAATGACAGGTTAACTTATGGAGTTTGACTACGAAGCTGGCGGTTTACTAAAAGTTAACTATAGTGATAAGCTAGTGACATTGGTTAAGGATGCCAGAATGCTAGGAGAACTTGGATTCAAAATTCATAAAGATATTCTAGTAGTTACTGAAAATGCTAAGAAATACTACAAAGAAGGAGTTACTCTTAAATAGGTTGCTAACTTCTACAACTCAATGGGAAAATAAATGATTGAATGCCAGAAACCCATGATGCTGGACAAGGCTTAAGCTTTTGAATACATTATCAAGAATCCTAAAGGCAAAAGAGGTGATGATGGAAAGAGCGTTACTTGGTAAGACCCAGTTGAAATAGAAGCCTACATTAAATAAGTGCAGAACAAAGCTACTGAGCTCATATCTGAAAATAGAAGACTGAGAATGGTTCACGTTAATATCATTGATATGATCATTGAGCTTATGAATGTTGATTTACTCAAAAACAAAAATCTCTGGAAGGAAAATTTAAATAAGATCAGAAAGATTATTGAATCAGTTACTAAACAGAGACAACCAGAATTGTGTAAGTTATGGTTAACTCATTTGAACTATCAGTTATTTAAGGCTCTTGAACACTAATATTAAATGGGGTTAGAATCCCTTAATGAATCATTGCCAGAAATACAATGCGATTTGGTATTTAGAAATCAGAACCTTGAATTCAGACCAACATATGAAGATCTTAAGCAAAGATATTACAAAGAAATGACTAATTTTATTACCACTCCACTAAGATTCTAAGGATTTGGAGGAGGTAAAACAGATATATTCAAAGTATTACCAGATAGAAATGCTAAGCATTTAAACACTGTTTATTAAAAAGCAGAGGTAAAACACTAACTGATAATAATTATAAATTTAATCTTAATTTCATAACTTTAATTAATGGCGTTTTATAGGAACTCTTCTAGAAACTTTACGAAGTTTAAAGACAGTATATTAATTGGACAGCACTTGGAACCATTGATTTGCAAGCTTATATTGAATAGAACTTTAAAACAGTAGAAGATTGGGAGAATAACTTCAATATGCTAAAATAGAAAAGAAAGGAGTTAAAGAAGTTACCTGACTCATAGAAAGTAGACTGCATTAATGTGAATCTAGTTCCTTTCAAGGCAGGAATAGAAGATATCTTCAAGAGACTCTCAGATGCACTAGTTGAGACCTTATAATATTCAATTGAGAAAGATTCAGAGTAAGTATTTAGATTCATTAAAAATGGACTGGAAAAATTAAACTCAAATCCTTAGAGTGTGGAAGAGATAGAAAAAATGCATTCTGATGCAGTTTAAATTCAAGTCGAGAAAGATGATATTGTGAAAATCTTTGAGTAATGCGAGAAAAAAAATTTAATGATAAAGTAAATCGCAGGGTAAGCTATGAGACTTGGTGAAATTGAAAGTATGTGGAGAGAATTTGATGCTAGACTTAATGCTTTTAATGATAAAATAGAAGATTAAAAGACTAGACTTAGAAAAGAAATTGATAACAGAGCAAAGGAATTGAATTCTGATCTTGAGAAAATGTTTGATAAATGGCAAGAAAAGAAGCCTAAAGAAAGGAATGAATTAACTAGAGAAGAAGCGTTAGAGACATCTGAAATGATGAAAGAACTAAGAACATAATGGACTTCACTATAAGATAGAATTCAAAAGATCTATAAAGACTGTGAGCATTTTAAGAAGGAAAGACCTTAATTTACTTACTATGATAAGTTAAAGGAAGAATTAGTAGACTAAGAAGAGTCATGGGGACTTTTTGATGCTTTCACTAATGAATTAAATGAATACGGAAAAGAAGAATGGATTACATTTAGAAAGAAGGGCTATTTTGCATTCTAAGATTTCTTCATTTAGTGGGCAGAAAAGCTAAAAGGCAAAAATAAGGATGTAGTAGTTAGATTCTTACTTTAAGAAATTGAGAATTACAAGCTCGCTTGGCCATTAATCAAATTATGTACTGGTGAATCTTTTGAAAGGGAACATTGGAAAAGACTTATTACCATGCTCGATATGCCAAAAGAAGTTACTTTAGATAACATGAAATTCAAGCATTTAGTTGACTCAGTTCCAATTATGATTAAGAAGTCAAAGGATATTAAGGAATTAAGTGATAAAGCCTAGGGTGAAGTAACAATCAGAGAGGCTATAAGAGAACTGAGAGTTTGGTGTGATAGTGCTGAGTTTATAGTAACAGATTATGATAGCAATGGAAGAAGAACTCCTCTTATTAAAGAATGGAAAGAGATCATGACTTAAGTTAGTGATAACTAATCACTGTTGATGTCTCTAAAAGAATCAAGATTCTTTGCTGGTTTTGCGGATTAAATTGAATAATTTGAGAAGAAATTAGGTGGAGTAGATGACTATCTATCTAAATTAAACATAATCCAAAGAAAATGGGTGTATCTTGAACCAATTTTCATGAGAGGTGCTTTACCTTCTGAATAAGGAAGATTTAGAAGAGTAGATGAGGAATATAGAGGAATTATGCTAGGAATAGGATCAAATCCTCTTGTAGTTTCATTATGTGAGATCCCAGGATTGAAAGACACTTTAGAAACAATCCTAACTCAGCTTGAGATGTGCCAGAAAGCTTTAAATGATTTCTTAGAATAAAAAAGATCCATATTCTCCAGATTCTACTTCATTGGAGATGATGATCTTCTTGAAATTCTTGGTTAAGCTAAAAATCCAGCTGTTATTTAGAGTCATTTAAAGAAATTATTTGCAGGAATTTACAAAGTCGAGTTTGATAAAAATAATTCTTAAATCATATCTATGATTAGTAGTGCCAATGAATACGTAAAGCTAAAAAACCCAGTTAGAATAACTGATGATGTTGAAATATGGCTAGGAGAGCTAGAAAAATCTATGAGAGATACATTAAATTCTATTCTAGTCTAAACCCTTAAATCTTAGGGTTTAGATCTTGTGAATATTCCTTCACAAATATGCCAGCTATCAGAAATGATTGGATTTTCAGACAACTGTTCAGCTGCTGTGAAGAAAGGAAAACTAGCAAACTACAAATAAGATTTATAAAAGTAGTTAGAAAGCTACACATCATTTGATAACAAAGGTGATTTACTTCTCTTCTCTAAAGTTAAAGCTTTGATTCTTGATATTATCCATAGCATTGATGTGGTTGATCAGTTACTCAAAGATCCTATAGTTTAAACATAAAATACTAATGATTGGATGTGGTTTAAGCAACTTAAGTATTTCATGGATGTAAAAGAAAGTACTTCTAAAGTAGGTATGTGTGATGCTTTCTTTGACTATACTTATGAATATTAAGGAAATGCTCCTAAATTGGTTCATACTCCTCTTACTGATAAATGTTATTTGACTTTAGTCTTAGGAATGAAAATGGGTTATGGTGGCAATCCTTATGGTCCAGCAGGAACAGGCAAGACTGAATCAGTCAAAGCTCTCGGTCAAGCCTTTGGAAGACAGGTGCTTGTATTCAATTGTGATGAAGGTCTTGATTATAAAGCTATGGGTAGAATTTTTATTGGTTTAGTAAAGTGTGGAGCTTGGGGATGCTTCGATGAATTTAATAGACTTTTAGAAGAGTAATTATCAGCAATTTCTCAGCAAATTCAAGTTATATAATGGGCTATAAAGGAAGGTTAGCCTACTCTTGAACTTCTTGGAAGAAGAATTGAGGTCAATAAGAATGCAGGCATTTTTGTTACGATGAATCCAGCTGGTAAAGGTTATGGAGGTAGATCCAAGCTTCCAGATAATTTGAAATAACTATTTAGACCTGTTGCTATGTCAGTACCTGATAATGAACTAATCGCTGAAACTTTATTATTCTCTGAGGGCTTCAAGCATGCAAAGAAGCTTTCAAATAAGATAGTCAGCTTATTCAAACTTTGCAGATAATTATTATCAGATCAATAGCATTATGATTGGGGTCTAAGAGCTCTTAAAACTATTCTTAATACTGGAGGACAAATTATCCAAAATGAACTTAAGAAAGGTAAAGCTCTTCAATATGAATAAGAAGCATTACTTTTAATTAAGGCTATTAGAATTAACACAATGTCAAAATTGACTTATGCTGATGCTAAAAAATATGAAGCATTATAAAAGGATATGTTCCCAGGAATTAACTCTGAAGATATTGCTTACGAAGAATTGACTGTTGCTATAAAGCAAGCATTAGAAGAATTAAAATTAGAAGTTATTGAAAGTCAGATTCAAAAGATATTACAATACTACGAAGCTACCAGACAAAGAATGGGAGTTGTAATTGTAGGACCTTCAGGTTGTGGTAAGACAACTATTTGGAAAGTGCTGAAATTAGCATATGAAAAAATGAACTAAGCTTTAGTTACTCATGTTATGAATCCTAAAAGTATGCCTCGTAATCAGCTTTTGGGTCTGATGAATCATGATACTCGTGAATTTAATGATGGTGTGCTAACAGCTAGTGCAAGAGCAGTAGTTAAAGAACCAGCAGAAACAATATGCTGGATAGTTTGTGATGGTGATATTGATCCTGAATGGGTTGAGTCATTAAACTCTGTGCTTGATGATAATCATTTACTTACTTTACCAAATGGAGAAAGAATTAGTTTTGGAAATAATATTAACTTCATTTTTGAAACCAATGATCTAAAATTCGCTTCACCAGCTACTGTTAGCAGACTAGGTATGATATTCTTGTCTGATGAAGATGTTGATATAAAAAGAATTACTTCTACATGGTTGAAGAGATAGGATGAGAAATTCCAAATGAAGATTTAATCTTGGATGGAGGATATTTTCTATAATGCTCTTAACTATACTCTCCAAAGATAAGAATTCTTTGTTGTTGAAACTACCAAGATTGGTATTGTTAAAAATGCTTTGAGTTATATGAATAACATACAATCAAAAGGGTAATTCACAGATGCTGTTATCAAAGGATTGGGAGGAAACTTCTCATTAAGCCTAAGATAGCAATTTGCCTAAGAGGTATTTAATCTATCAGGAGAAAGACCAGCTGATCCTAGAAACTTATTACTTAATTATTTTGATGAAAAATCAAATGTATGGTAGACTTTCTTAGAAACTAAATCAGAGGTTAAAATTGATGATCTTAAAAATCCAGATGCACCACCTATTGTGTCCACTGTTAATGTATAAAGAGATATCGCTATGATTAAGCCTTGGCTAGAGTAGGGAGACTCATTCATTTTAGTAGGACCAGAAGGTTGTGGTAAAAATTTAATTATTAGCAACCTCATTAAATCTATGAAATCAACACAGCTAGCTATAATCCATTGTAACTCTTAAACATCAGCATTCCATGTGATCTAAAAATTGAATCAAATGTGTGCATAGTCAACAACTTCTTAAGGAAGAGTTTATAGACCCAAAGATAGTCAAAGATTAATTGTTTATCTTAAAGATATTAACCTACCTAAACCTGATAAATATGATACTATACAGCTGATATCTTTCCTTTAATAAATAGTATGCTATAAAGGTTTCTATGATGATAATTTGGAGTTCGTATATCTAGAAAGAGTTTAAATTGTAGCATCTATGAATCCATCTACAACTATTGGAAGACATAAAATATCTACTAGATTCACTGCTAATGTAAGAATTGCATACGTAGAATATCCTACATCAGAAGAACTACTACCAGTTTACTCAGAGTTTATGAGAGCAATTTTATCACATCCTTCATTCGGAGGAGGGTCAATGGCAAATTCATGCAAAAAGCTTTCTTAATTTATGATAGAACTATTTTCTAATGTTAAAACTAATTTCTCTATTGATGAGCACAGACATTACTTATTTACACCAAGAGATATCACTTAATTGGTATTCAGTGTATTAAGATATGATATAAGAGAAGCCCAAGGATTGATTGAGGTATTGATATATGAATCATCAAGAATCTTCAAAGATAGATTAGTGGATAAGCAGAGTAAAGCAAAGTTTGATTCAATGCTCTATACTCTTCTAAGAAATCACTTAAAGTTCAATGAGAAGCTCGTTGATACTTACTTTATTAGTAAAGTAGGAAGCAGTGGAGAAAGATTAATTGCAAATCTTCCACCTTTAGGTAGAATTAATAAAAGTGATTTCATTCAACTTATTGAGTAATCATTAAGAGCTTATGAAAGAGAATTTAAAGAAATGAGTTTACATATGTTTGATGAAATTTTAGAATTTATTGCCTACACTGAAAGAATTTTGTCTAAGCCAGGAGGTTGCATTTTAATGGCAGGAAGATCTGGTGTTGGTAGAAAGACTACTACTTAATTAATAGCTCACATGCTAAATATGAACTTCTTTTCACCTAATATGAGTAGAGATTACAGCATGAAGGAGTTCAAGAGAGATTTGAAAGTAGTACTATAATAAGCTGGAATTGAAGCTCAAAAGACTTGTTTGCTTATTGAAGATCACTAAGTAATTAAGAGTGAGTTCTTAGAATATCTGAATTCTTTGATCTCTGCTGGTGAAGTTCCAGGTCTCTATACACCAGAAGAATTAGAACCCTTGCTAGCTTAATTAGGAGATGAAATGAGAAACCAATATGAATGCAGAACTCTTTTCGAATTCTTCGTCTCAAGAATCTAGAAGAACCTTAGTATTGTAATAAGCATGGATCACAGTCACCCTAAATTCCTCCAATATTGCTCTTAAAATCCAGCTCTTTATACAAAATGTACCATCCTATGGTCTGAAGGTTGGAACAAAGAAGCTATGATCCATGTTGCTAGAAATGAACTAGGAGATGTTTTGAATCAAGTTAGCAAAGGTAAAGATGAATTACTCTCAACAGCAGTTGCTATTAATTAATCTAGTTTACACTTGGGCGCTTCTCCTTTGAAATTCTTAAACTTCATCCAGAACTTCAGAATCACTTTTAATAAGATTATAACAAGCAGTGGTGGCTAATCAAAGCATTTAATGGCTGGTCTCTAGAAACTTGAGGAGGCGGCTCGTTTAGTTGATGATCTATCAAAGAAGGCTCAGAATTCTAAGATCCTTCTTAAATAGAAGCAAGAAGAAGCTAATATTGCACTTGTTCAAATTACTAAGAGCATGGAATAAAAAGCAGAGAGAAAATAAGAGATCGAACTGTTGTAAAGAAAGTGCACTGAAGATGAAGAGATTATTCACAAGAGAAAGATTCTAGTAGAAGATGAGTTGAAAGATATCTAGCCAGAGGTAGATAAGGCTAAAGAATAAGTAGGAAAGCTTAACTCTTAGAATATCAATGAAATTAAGGCTTATCCTATGCCTCCTGATGCAGTTTCAGATGTTCTCTAAGGAGTTATTAGACTTATGGGATAAGATGATACATCATGGTCTGCAATGAAGAAATTCTTAGGTTAATAAGGAGTGGTGCAGAGAATTTTAAACTTTGATGCAAGATCTGTATCAAAAGAAATCAGAAACAAAGTAAACAAATTAATCAATGAAAAACCTATGAGTTTTGAGCAGTCAGTTATAACTGGCGTCTCAAGAGCTTGTGCTCCTTTAGCTGCCTGGGTTAGAGCCAATGTTAAATTCTCAGAAGTCCTTCTTAAAATTGAACCTTTATCAAATGAGCTTAATGGTTTATTGGCTAAGCTGTAAAAATCTCAGCAACGTGTTATGGAATGTCAGCACTAACTTGATGAGCTAGATGGATCAGTCTAGATTCTTAATTAAAATTTTGCTCAAAAGACCTAAGAAGCTGAATCCCTAAAATTTGATCTTAAAAGAGCTGAAGACACTCTATTTGCAGCTTAGAGTCTATTGGGTTAACTATCGGGCGAGAATGAACGTTGGAAGAGGTAAATTCAATCTTTGGAATAAGAATTAGCTCTAGTGCCCATTAAATCATTATTAAGTTCAGCATATATTACTTATCTTGGTGGTGCTAATGAGAGTGTTAGGGAGAAGACCTTGTAAGAATGGTTATCGCTTGTGAGACTAAATGAATTCAATTTCAGAACATTCCTAAGCACTGAATCATAATTACTTACCTATAAGAAAGAAGGCTTACCAGCTGATACTTTATCTATGGAAAATGCAATCATGATCTTAAACACTGTGAGGACACCATTGGTCATAGATCCAGCTGCTACTGCTACAGAATGGCTTAAGCACACTCTTAAACAGAGCTAGGAAGGCCTCGAAATATTAAACCACTAGGATCCTAAATTCAATACAACTTTGGAATTGTCTATTAGATTTGGTAAAACATTAATCATCCTTGAAGTAGACGGAATTGAGTCTATGTTGTTCCCACTACTCAGGAAAGACTTAATTTAATAGGGTCCTAGACAAGTAGTGTAGATTGGAGAGAAAGCTGTAGATTATAACCCTAATTTCAAGTTATTCTTATGTACGAGGGACTCATTCGTAGAAATACCACCCAATGCTTAAGCACTTATTACTGCTGTTAACTTTACAGTTACTAAGAGTGGCCTTGAGGGTTAATTGCTTTCTATTACTATTAATTTTGAGCAACCAGAATTAGAGAGCAAAAAGACTTAACTATTGGAGGAAGAGGAGCGCCTCAAAATTCAACTAGCCTCTTATGAGAAAATGCTGTTAGATGAATTAGCAAACTCAGAAGGAAACATTCTAGAAAACAAAGCTCTCATTGATTCACTAAACCAGACTAAAAAGCAAAGCACACAGATTGAGCAAGCGCTTACTGAATCACACAAACTTCAAGTATCTCTAGATCAACAGAGAAATGTCTACAAGAACTTTGCATACATTGGATCAAACTTGTTTATGGTTATTGGAGATCTCATTAAGATAAATAACATGTATTAGTTCTCACTTTCATCATTCATTAAACTCTTCAAAAGAGCTCTAGAAACTAAACCTTAGGCAAGCAATACAGAAGAAAAATTAAACTATCTTTCAAACAGTTTAATCAAGCTAACTTTCTCTGAAATAGGAAGATCACTTTTCAAGTCAGATAGACTTACATATAGCTTACATTTTGTTAAAGGAGTTTATCCTAATCTATTTGGCAAGAGTGAATGGGAATTCTTCTCTGGCACTGTTGTTGCTAGCTCTGATTCTAATATCGGCCTGCCAAGATGGGCTTCAAAAGACAGAAAGGAAATATTTGCTATGTTTGCTAATACTTTCTCACACATTATACCTAATCTGTAGCTTGAAAACGAACAAGTATGGACACAATTTATGAAGTCTAACATCCCAGAGAAGGATTTCCCTCCTGCTGTAGCACAGAGATTATCTCCATTCTAAAGGTGCATTTTAATTCAGGTATTCAGACCAGATAGACTTGAATCAGCTATGCAAAATTTCGTAAAGGAGGCATTCGGAAACCAAACAATTCAGCCCACACCATTTACTTTATCGCATGTTGCTGAGTCTGAATCTTCCCCTAGTGAGCCAATCCTGTTCATTATCTCTGCAGGATCTGATCCAAGTGCTGAACTTCAAGAATTCGCTGAATAATACATTGGTAGAAATGCCTATCATGAATTGGCTATGGGAGGTGGCTAAAATGAGATTGCCATTGAAACTGTTAAGCAAGCTGCTCAGAAAGGTGAATGGGTAGTTCTTAAGAACTTGCATTTGGTGACACCTTGGTTACCTATTTTAGAAAAAGAATTCAAGATGCTGACTCCTAATGCGAAATTTAGACTATGGCTAACATCAGAACCTCATCCTAAATTCCCATCAATTCTACTGCAATCAAGTTTGAAGATCACTTATGAGACACCTCCAGGTGTGAGAAATAACTTACAGAGAACTTTCTAATATGTTGCACCTCCTCAAGGGCAACAAGACCCTGTGCAGACTTAGATACTTTTCATTCTCTCATGGTTCCATGCCCTTATCTAAGAAAGAAGAACATATATTCCATAGGGCTGGACAAAATATTACGAGTTCTCTTATGGTGACTTAAAGGCTGGTGAGCAAGTTCTCATTAATATCAGAAAGGAAACTTAAAGCTAAGGCACTATTCAATGGCAGAAAGTTTATGGAATCTTAGAAAATGCCATTTATGGAGGAAGAATTGACAATGACTTTGATTTGAGAGTCCTAAGAAATTATATGACTCAAATATTCAAAGATGAGACTTTGAAAGGAAATAAAAAACTGTCAGATATTCTATAGGTTCCTTAGTCATCATAAGTAAAAGATTTTGTTGGAATAATTAATTAACTCCCTGAATTAGATAATCCTCTCTTGTTTGGATTACCAGCAAATATTGATAGAAGTGTACAGAGATTCAACTCTCTATAAGTCATTTCCCAATTAAAATCATTAGCAGCAGTTAGTGCAGAAGAGTTAAGATTTGATAAAGATAAATGGTCTTAACTTCTAGGACCTATTTGCTAACTCTGGAACACTCTATATAAGTAAGAAGAGTATTAATAAATAAAAATTACTCAGCAATAATTAAGTTCAAATGATCCTATCGAGGCATTTGTGTATATGGAAATGCTTTATGTTATTGATATTTTGCAAAGAGTCAATGAAAAAGTTGTTAGTATAATAAAAGTGCTCTAAGGCACAGAGATGCTAACTTCTGATACAGAAAAAGTAGCTGCAGATTTACTAATAGGAAATGTCTCTAATACGTGGTGTCTAATTTGGGATGGCCCCTCTAACCCTAATGCCTGGATCAGATTAGTGAACAAGAAAGCTTAATCTCTGAGAGGATGGATTCAAAGAGTTTCTAATTAATCTCTTCTAAAGCAATCAGTCAATCTAAGTGATTTATTCCACCCAGAGACTTTCTTAAACGCGTTAAGATAAAGATCAGCAAGACAGTAAAATATATTATATTTATTATTTTAGGCTCCAATATGCTATTGATGAATTAAAATTAGTGTCTAGTTTCGAATAAGGCAAAGTAAACCTTCAAACAGGAGTTCAATTAGAAGGTCTTTGGCTCTAAGGATGTGAATTTGATGGAGTTAGACTTTAAGAGATAAAAGACAATTCAGGCTCTTCCTCTGAACTTATTCTTTTACCTATTTGCAATATTTCATGGATCAAGAGAGAAGATCAAGAACCTTACTCATCTGGAACTGTGGTAAATATTATTACAATTCAATTATTATTTAGAATGTCCCTGTCTACCATTCAATTGACAGAGAAAAGCTTCTATGCACATTCAATGTTCCCAATCATGGGGAGGACTGGAAGAGAATTATCGGTGGTGTTGCACTATTCCTTAATGGATCTGAAGCATGATTCTTTTGACGAAAAATTTAATTCAAATCAAAACATTTAAACCCTGATTTAATTCTTTATTTCATAACTTCATCTCATATTTATTGAACCTTATGGGGTTTTGGGGTTTTGGGG
>LASR02013443.1:0-15327 GCA_001272965.2 Paraurostyla sp. PUJRC_G6
CCCCAAAACCCCAAAACCCCAAAACCCCGTCTATCAAATTGATACAAATGCATTAAAATCATAATAAATTAAATATAATTCAAATCTATAATATGGAGAAGTAAGTTTTCATCATGTCGCTTATTTCAAATTCTAAAATAACTCTATTAACAATTAATTATTAGGAATAAGAGATAAAACAATTTATCAGATTTCTAAGGATTGAATGAAATCAGAGGTTAAGGTATTACTTAGAAGACAGATAGAGTATTGTAGGGAGGAGCAGTAGCAGGACAAATTAATCTCCCAGAAATTCAAAATAATCCTAAATTGTAACCAGCAAGCTCAACTAATAGGAAAAAAGACTTTGATGTAAGTTTATCTTATAATATTTTATTGCTAGATAAGAGATAGCTTTTAGAAAGCGAACTTTATTGACTCGAAAAGAGAAGGATAGTCCAATCAGTTATTGAATTCTACGATTGGAGGGAAAAATCCTCAATTGACACAATCCTAGCAGTAATATTAGGCACTTCCAAATATCAACACTTCCTCAGTATTTAAACTTTTATTAACATTTTAGCCAAGAAAAGATCCAGGTTATGATTATGTGAGTTTAGGAGCCAGAATTTAAGATCAAATGAAAAATTATAACTCACAGAGTACCAAGAATTAAAGGTTTAAAAACTCTTCTCAGTAGCCTCCTGCATCTAGAGGATCTTCAAGAGGAGCTATTCCAACAATGACACCTACTAATATCTTTAATTAAAGTGGTGTTGGAAATATCATAGCTTTAGCAAATGCTTCTCAGTCTAGTAATTAGACCCCTCATTCAACTTAATTTGGTAAGATTATTATTATATAAGTTCATATAGAAACCTATCTCAAGAAGGTCATTAAGTCAGTAGAGAGAAGAAAGAAAAAGCCAAGTCATTATATGCTGCCAGATAGTCAGAATTAGACACAGAGACTGTCAAACTTGGTTGATCTAGATTATAGTTCATAGCCTTAAAAATAATCTTATGGAATATTGGCTTTAAACAATACAACAACTTTCTAAAATTTTACAAATCCATAGATCGGATCAGCAGCTGGGCTAGCTCTATCTAATTAGAGTGCATTGGTTGATATATAGAAATAATAATCATAAAAGATGAGGCAGTAATCATTGAAAACAAACGAGATTGCTATAATTGAGGAATCAAGAGATGATTCTAGTTAATAAATTGAGATAAGAAAGAAAGAATCTAAGATTACTACTGATAGCAGAGGAGTGGATTTGATTTCTAAAAGATCTGTTAAGGGTGCTCATCCTTACTAAGTTGCTTGTAAGAATAATATGTTAATTCTAAATAGTAATTGGAGATAATAAAAAAGTAAAAGAGGCCAAGGCTACTGAGTAGGTTGCTTTCTTATTGAGAGAAACTTAAAAAAGTAAACTCATAATTAGATTAATAATTTACAGAGGATAAGATATTCATCCCACTAGAGGTATCAACTGACGTGAGTTCTGGCTATATGTATAAGGAGATGAAACACCCTCCTGAGAATCATGCTGGAGTAGTTGTATTCAGTAAGTAAGGTTTCGTTACTGTGGGTAAAGAGAGAAATGCCACTTCAGATTTTATTTCTAATGAGGATTTCATTCATAATGGAGTCAATAAATTCATTTTGAAGGATATTCCCTTCTTTAAGAAATTCTAGTCTATGAGAATCTTCAAGCAATGGAAGTATATTATGCGTTGGAATGTTTATTAAAGAAAAAGAGAAAAGCTAGCAGAGAATTTCTTTTTCTCTAAGCCAATCTTCTCTGAGAAATATTCTAAGCTAATATCTAATGTGAATGAAGTGAGAACCTTGCCCTTCATGGAGATCAAGCCTCATGTAATATATGGAAAGAAACAATAAAGTATGCTTGATGAGAGATGTAGGTAGAGACTGCAATAGAGTAAGGAGTCTTTGGAAACTATACTAATAAGTATCAAAGAGCAAATGCAGAAACTGAAGAAGGAAATTTTGGATGATGATGCGAGGTTTGAGAATGCTGTCAAAGAGATGAGAGTATAAGAATTAGTTAAGTAAAAAAGACATGGTGAGGATCTTGTCATGTTCAGCAAGTAAAGAAAGCAAAGAGAGATCGAAGAAGAATAGTACAAAATACAGAAAATCAGGCATCTAATGTATGATAAATTTCTTGAAATGATTCTCCGATTCGTTTGTTCCAATCTTATTGAGCTTCTATATGATAACAAGCTGAAGTTCAAGAACACTTTTAAGGATCCTAAGAATGGGCCTTAGTTTGAGGTGTCTGTATGCTTCAACCCAAAGGGTAGATTGGATACTGATCCCTCTATGGAAGATCATTACGTTAGTTTCCTGCTTATATTTGAGAATATGGAGAAGGCTGTATATCAGAATCAAAATCTAATAGAGTTTATCACAGATATTGTAGCCTAATTATTCAAAGAGAAAAACATTTACTACAAGTAGTTATGTAAGCATTGTCATATTAAACTTTTATAGTCTCATCTATGGAGGAAATTTTGAAATAAAATAATTAGCATCAATAGAATCATGTGATAATATTTGATAGCCTTAAGAATGATATTGAAAAGACCAGAGACTATCTTGATTAATTCATCCCTCTGCAAGAGATTTATGACTTTGCCAAAGACTGGGAAGCCAACCGTAAGGACAAGTAGATCTCAACTGAAATGAGCTTTTATAAAGAAACTTGGCTGCAAATGGATAGATACAACTTGATGATTGAAAAAATACCACTCGGAAATACCAAATTAGGAACTATACTAGTTGAAAGTTTAAGTTTGAAAAAATACTTGGCAGAACTACCAAAAAAGGTCATAGATTCCATAAGACATAATGTGACTTTAACTATGGAAACAGAAACTAAATCACTCAGAGAAGAACTCTCAAAAACCACTGAAATATTAGACTAACTCCCGACAAGCTTGAATGTATATGTTGAATAGGTGAATACACTTAAATATGTGAAGGAAAAGTAAGAGGACTTCTCTTAAAAATTCTAAACAATAAATAAGCTCCATTAGCTATGCAAATAAGATAATATAAAGGTAAATTTGACCTTATAATTAGCAATTGATGAAGTTTCTCACTTATATGAGTAAGATATATTTTATAAATTTTCATAGGAGTCTTCCCAAGCTTCAAAAGACAGCTGCCGAAGGACTAAATTAAAATAAAGATACTATGGAGAAAATTATGCAAAGTTCATCTTTAGTACTATCAAAGAAAATCAAAGCTTTTGAGAAGAAATACGTAGAGACCTATCTATAAGATAAGAGCAGACTAGAGGATTGCGCTGATACTCTTGAAGAATTATTTAAAAGATCAAGTAAAATATATTTTAACATTATTTTTCAGAGGCTATTCATGAGATTAGATCAAAAGTTATTCTATATAAGGAATTTCTAAAGTTACTTTATGAAGATGATCATGATGCTTAAGAGAAATTAAAGAGAAATAAACTTTAATGCTCAGATGATTATGAATTTGTTTAGTCTCTGCATAAAGAGACAATTAAATTATGGAAAATGCTTTTGTACTGGAGAAAAAGACGTTAGATGTGTTACAATACTCCATTCCTATAATTAGATACTGGAAAAATAATTAGATCAATAAACAAGGTTAATAGATATTTTGAAGAAAAGCTTTTGAAAAATGAATTTTTAAAAGATAAAAGTAGACCATTATGCAAAGTTGTGATTTTATAAGTAAAAGAGACATCATTGATAATTGAATTCCTTAAAGATTTAAGGAAGGAATCCTTATAATAGAGACATTGGCTATAGATTTTTAATTTGATTAAAGCACCTCATTTAAAGAATTCTAATAACTTTACGATTATTAACTTAAGAGAATATCACATTTAAAATTATAGAGAAGAAATAGGTGTTATAATTGATCATGCTAATACTGAGTTAAAATATGAGAAGATTTATAAGTCAATTAAAGAAGAATGGGAATAATTAGAGTTAAAGATTATTCCTTATAAGGAGACTATGGATTCATACATTCTTATTAATACTGATACTTTAGGAAATGCTATTGAAGAAAATCTTACAACTTTAGAGACGATCAGTTAAAGCTAATTTGCTATTCATGTGAAAGGTGATATTTCTGATTGGATTAAGACTTTAAAAGTGATGCTGAAAAATCTAGAAATATGGGTAGATGCTCAAAAATATTGGATAAATCTAGATCCTATTTTCTAATCATCCTAGTTAGAGGAGATCCTTAGAGATAATACCTCTTAATTCTAAGAGTATAGGAATTAATTCAAAAGAATAATGTGGAGTGCTTTTAAAAATCCAAAAGCTACTTATAATCTGATGATAACGAACAGAGTTGAAGTTTTTGAAAATATAATCAAATATTTCAGTGTACTATAGAAAAAGGTTCATGATTACCTAGAGCAGAGAAGATTAGCCTTTCCTAGATTCTTTTTCCTTTCTGATTCTTAATTTCTTGATTTCTTAACTTTAGCTAACTCTAACTAAGATTTTAATGATTATATTAATCTACTATTTCAAGGCGCCTCAAAGCTCTACATTAATAAAATACTTGGTGTTAAGAAAGATTAAGGCCCTTATGATCATAATTCTTTTATGTTAGAGTCAGGGCTCTTGGATAATATTTTACCAAACTCAGCATTCGCAGATAATTCTATAGAGCCAAAAGAAGCTACAACTCCATATTTAAAGTCAGCTGCAACAAAAGGTAATAAGGGTTAAAATGAAGAAAAAACAATTGATATAGATACCTTGAGTCAAGATGATTCAATTAAAGAGGAGGATGTATCTTTGACTAACTCTGGTAAGAAATTTAGAACAGATATGCAATCAAGCATAATCTCACAAGAGGCTGCAGGAGTCAAGCTAGGTAAATTGCAGAATACATAAGATCAGAATAGTAATTATTAAGTCTTAGGAATGATCAGCTAAAATAAAGAGCTATTTTTGTTTGAAAAAGCTGTTTCCATGAAGCAAGGTGTCGAGTAGTGGCTGATTAAAGTAGAAGAATCTATGCAGGAGACAATAGCTAAAATGATTAATTATGCAGTAAGCAGCTTCCCTAAATAATCTCTTGATGAATGGATTTTAGATTACCCATAACAAGTAATATTAACAACTATTCATCTGATTCTTTCTCACGAGATTAATGATTTACTTGAGGATTTAAATACTGAAGATTCTAAAAGAATTAATGGAGAGAATGAAGATGATAATGATGATAATGAAAATGATCGTGATGACATAGATTCTGAAAACAATCTTACACCTAATGTAGGTGCTCTATCAAGATAAAACAAAAGTAAGCGATCTAATTTATCATCAGCAGGCAATAATACCTTCTCTAAAAGATCTTCCAAAAGAAATGTAACCAATAATGAGGATGATGATGACTAAGCAATGAAAGAGTATTTAAAGAGAAAGAACGAACTGAAAGCTGCACAAAAGGCTGAAGAAGAAGAGGATAAGAGAAGAGCGCTAGAGGAGTAGAGAAAGAAGCTAGAGGCTAATGAGATACCGAAGGATGTAGAGAAAGAGAAGAGGAAATTTGTTGATGAAATGTTTGGGAAGGATTTCCCTACTACATCTAAACTACTTATTGACTAAACTGTTATTGATAAAATTGAGGAATCTAAGTTTGCTATTAAAGATGCTAGTAAACCTGAAATAGAATAGATTAAGCCTGAGTTTAAAGATGGAGTCATGAAACTGCTTTAAAGGAAATCTTTCTAAGGCTTATATTTGAGACTATAGTTTTGGATTAATTAAATTGTAAAGAGTTTATACCATAGAAACTAAATATCTACAAATACTAAAATTGAACTAGAGCTTAATAGTATTTAAAGAATGATTATGAAGACTATCATAGCCTTTTTGCTTTTCTAAAGAGATATAGTAGATAATCTCATGACTAAGAATGTTAGGAACCTCAATGATTTTGAATGGCAATCTTAGATTAGATTATTATGGACTGGTATTGAGCCAGGTTGCAGAGTAGATTAAGGAGGATGGAGTACTTACTAATAAAATGAGTATCTTGGATCACAATCCAGACTAACCATCACTCCACTCACTAACAGATACTTCATTTTCATTTCAGCAGCCCTAAGAGAAAAGTCTGCAGTTATGTTTAAATGTGCCCCGAGTGAATCAACTGCTGGCTATGCATTTGAGGAGTTTGCTAATATTTGTAGTGTACCCTTCAGAAAATTCTAATGCAACCCTGTTGTCTAAATGAAAATGCTCATGCAATACCTAAATGGCTCAGCTCTTGCCTCAGTGTGGGTATTTTTTGAACACTTAGATAAGCTGGCCTTCATTCATTTCCAAACATTTAACAAAGAGATTCAAATGGTACAGCAGTAGTTCATAATTGCTGAGTTGGCTTAAAGTGAGGGAGTCAATATTAACAAGAGTGCAAATAAGGTAAATGAATCTAAAAAAGAAAACAATATGAATATGTTTAATAATAATGCTCAACCTGCTGTTTAGAATACTGCCAACAATGATACTCAAACCTAAAGAATAGTTTCATAGCTCTCGGTAACAATCTAGAAAAATAACAATACATCTCAGATAACTTCAGCTATAAAGTAGAATGATGAGAGTTCAACAGCCTTCACCAAATCAGGTAAAATATGCTTCGGAGTCTTTGCTAGCATCTCTCACACATTCATGATTCAGCATACTGAGCTAGCCACCAGTGTCTTGGCACACTGTTAATCAGCATTTAGAGTAATGGCAATGACTCGACCCAATGAACAACTTCTATTAAAGATCCTTCTTAAGCAAGATGGCTTTGATTTTTATGATGAACTAAGTTATTAGGCCTTTAAGCTAATTGAAAGTGTTTATTAAATAAAGGAGCTCTAGGATTATAAAGCTAGTGATTAATTAAATTGTAGGGATCTTAAGACTGTAGTTAAGATTGCTTGCCTTCTGATGGAGAGAGACGTTGAAGCTTATAAGATTAGATAGAGACATAGTTAGTTAGAGAATGAGAAGAGAGTAGTGCTGAGTTAACAGAAGACTAAAGAATAGAGATTGTATGAATTAAAAGATGAGGAAGAAGGATAAGCTAAACAAGAGCAAGAGAAGTACAAGATAGAGGCAAACACTCTCAAAGAAAGCCTAAAATTGATGCTATTCTAAAAGTTTATAAACTAATGGATCGAAACCATGCCTGATAAGGATTTCACTAAGGCTTAAGTTACTTTAGAAAAGGAAATTTAAGATAAAGTCAAGGCTGTATTCTAACTTGATGAGAGTTAAGAAGGACCATAATTGATATCAGTTCAATAATAATAGCTTTTGGATATTAATTAAAGAAGAAAATCGATATCAAGCAATGATGTAGTCAGAAAATATACCTCTAACTCTGGATTATCATCCTTACTTTATAATCATCTACATCAATAATAGGATCAAGCTTTACTTGATACAATAACTAAGACTCTTCATGGTATCATTTAAAAATTGAGCTACTCAAAGGTTAATGCCTAGCTTAGGAATTGCATTAACTTCTTTGAATTCATGAGGCGAACAAGAGGCATCGCTCTGGTTGGGCCAACATGTTCAGGCAAGACCACTACCTTGAAGCTAGTATCTAATCTTATGAGTTTGGCCTTTGGAATAAAGATGAGAACTTCAGTAGTAAACACCTCCATTTATAGTAAAGAAGAGCTTTATGGCACCGTTGATGCTTTTCACTCTAATAGCTAGGCTGAGGAGATCACTGAAGATAGAGGAAGTTTCAACAAGGGTGGCATCTTTTAAGTGATCCTAGATGTGTTTGAGAAAGAAAGACAGTCTTAAAGCGTAGAGGATAGGAAGAAGCTTATCTAATCTATTTTCTTTGATAGCTAGGGAGTTGATATGACTATGAGTGAGAATCTAATGGAGTTCTTGAAGTTATCCAATAAGAGAGAAAATCAATGCAGCTTTAAAACTCAATTTCTAATTAATATGTCAGTTAATGATCAAGAGAGTCAAAGTTCAAAGGAAACTGACTATGAGGAATGCATCCCGATTATCTTGGCAAATGGTAATACACTCATGTTTCCTTCAAATCTTTACTTATTCTTTGAGGCAATCTCTTTGAAAGACTGTTCCCCTGCTTTTATTACAACGGTTGGGTTGGTCTTCACAGACAATGATGACTTGGATTGGAAGACTCTCGCTTTCAGACAAAAAGAACTGTTTCTCAAGAGGCATTAAGCATTTTTCAAGGCACAGCATCTAGGTAACTTTGGATAGCATATTGAAGAGTGCATGAAAGAGTTCCTAGAGCCATTTATTGAAAAGCTAATAAATGCGCCTAAACTGAATGCGTATCAATATTTCAACTCAAAGTCAAGCATCCTACAGCTATTTAGCATGCTTAATAGTGCTTTTTACAAGTTTGCTGAGGTGTGCAAAGATAAATCTGATGAGGATGATGCACAGACTTATTTGTTATAAGAATGTGAAAGAGATGTCTTCTGGTCTTCTATCCTACTAGCAACAATATGGTCTTTTGGAGCACCTTTGAACAGAGAAATGAGAAAGATCTTTGAGGAATAGTTCTTTAACTTTAGAAGAAAATTCAACATTAACATTGGTGGTCCTGGTAGACAGAGATTTACCTTGTTTGATATCTACTACGATGCTGAAAACCTCCAATGGGACTTACTCTAAGAGAAACTAGAATATAAACTCAAACTACATTATGACTCTCTAAATAACTAACTACTCATTCCCTCAGTTGAAGTCTCGCAAGCCTACTTCATGATGGATCTTATCCTTGGTTCCCTCAGACATGAAGATTCTCTGGACAAGCACTTTAGAATTCTGGGCCCCTCAGCTACCAGCAAATCCCTCACTCTATCTACTTTCGTTAAGAAGTTCAGTGATCAATATCATCCTATACTAGTGCCCATGAGCAGTTACTTGACTCTGAGCAAGCTCAAGAAGGAGATTGAGAAGAACTATGTGGCCAGAAGAAGAAATCAATTAGAGCCATAGGATAAGAATAAAAAAGTAGTGTTGATAATAGATGATTTACATCTGCAAGGCAACTTAAAAGTTAATATTTTGGAATTCCTGAGGACCTGGTGTGTAAGTAAAGGTTACTATGACATGGACAAGGGATTTTTCAAGAACATAGGTGACTTTGGGACTTTGATGGCTGAAAATTCTGATTACAGAGGGCAATAAGGCTATTGCTAATATGAGGGTAAAAAACCTATGGATTCTAGATTTATATTCTATGCCAACACACTATTTGTTGATGAGTATGATTTCGATAGATACAAGATATTCGTGCAGCACTGGCTTACATCTAAGATGTGGAACACTTCTAAGATAATCAATAAATACTATATCCTAATGACTAATAGCATCATGGCTCTAATGGACAAGCTCAAGAGGTAGGAGTACTTCCATAATTCAAGCTTCTTAAGATTGACTAATTTCCACATATTCTCTAGATTCTGCTCCAATCTAGCTAACTATACTCTGATTAGTGATGACCCTACTGAAATCATAATCAAAGGCCAAAAGGAGGAGGACTCAGCAGCTAACATGATGGTCTATGAAATGGTGAGATCATTTGGTGATAGAATCCTAATGCCAAATCATAGAACAGCTTTTCTCTAAAGAGTGCTAGACTCTTGCAAATAAGAATTCGTCAGCGGTAGTCATCTATCAACATAGTATATCGATAGTATGATACTAGGCAACTATCATCTGAGAAGACAAGGAGCACACATTAAATATCTCTACATGAACAATGATCTCAAACAAGTACGTGACGATGTGAGATAAAAGATTAGAAAATGCTCTAATAATCACTTCCTAGAAACATTCTTAGATGCTCCTAATGGGCTTAAAGAAATATTCAGATTGAGTCGCATTCTATTCAAAGAAATGTAGCACTTGATATTAGTTGGACACTGCGGTAGTGGTATGCATGAATATTTATAGATAACTGCTATACTAAATGATGCCTTGATATTTGAGCCTAATGTGGGTAAATTTGGTGAGCCTATTAAATTCGCACAATCATTTAAGCAATACTTACTCTCAGTTGTGAGTCTCAATTAATAGTCATTCTTTATCATCAACGACCAGCAGCTCAGAGATCCTGCCTACATAGACTACGCCTACAATTTCATAGTAAACTTGTGCAAAAAGGAGACCTGCATATTGATGGATGATGACTTCAGACAAGCACTCATAGATATTGAAAAGGAATCAATAAACCAAAACAGTGTGAGAAGAAATATCGAGCAGAATAATGATATATTGTTTTTGCAAGCACTGAGAAAGATACAGAAAAATGTGCACATAGTATTCCTTATTAATGATCTGAATACCTATTTCGAATGGATATCTCTGTTCCCTGGCTTAGAATCAAAATGTGAAGTGATGTATATGGATGAGCTCAGCTCAGAGGGATATAGACAGCTGACAGCTGAATTCTTTTAATAGAGAGATACCGATAATGCTGTGCTTAATGATTAAAAATTAGCAAAGGCTCTTGTTGAAACGAGATAGATTGTTAAACATAAGATATTAAGTACATTTTATTCACAGCAGATGCTGTAGCATACTGTGAATGAAGATTTTATGTCAACATAGGCTGGTGAATATGTATTTAATTAAGAATAAAAAATACATGGATTCTTATACTAGAATGGAAATTTTATTGTGTCTGATCCTATGCACAAACAAAAAGATTATAATGTGCCAATTGATCTTGAATTTATATATAAAACGAGATATGTGATGTTTTTGGAATTGTTTAGATTCCTTTATGATTTCCTATCAATGAATTTGGTTATTAGACGCAACTATTATGAAACATTTTTAAGAAAGGCTAGTGAATTTCAAGATTTCTTTAAGGATATAAAATCCACCAAAGGAACACTCCACACTGAATCAAACCAGATTACTTATAAGCTTGTGTCACTGAGAGATAAGATTAGTAAAATCCAGCAGATAATAAACGATAAAGAGCACAATATTGGCAGAAGATAGAAAGATATAAATGACCTTGAGATTGAATTAAAGAACAACAGAGATGAATTGAATTCTGTGATATTTGAGAAAGATAGAATGATTGATGAGATACTGGATCATCTGGAGAAGATTAACGGTAGTGAATTCTCATATATTATAAGCTCATAGAAATATAATCCAAATGAGAAGAATTTATTAGATGTATTGGCTATTGTTATTGAAAAAGATTAAAGAGTCAATGGCTATACTAAAAATGAATTTGATATGTATTTCCTTAATAGAGAAGAACTAATTAACCTTTTAAATGATAGAAGAAATCACGAATATGATTTAGGTTGTTTCGCTAAGATAAAAGAATTTATCAATTAATATACAGCCAATGATTTCAAAGATAAGCCTTTGTTCAAAATGATATTTAATTATCTTATGGAATTATATAGAAAGTTAAACGTTAGAAATACTATGTCTAACACTTTCGCACGAATCAAAGAGATCAAAGAGCAGATTGACTCCAACTACTTTTCAATCAATTATTCCAAGTAGTTTATTGATGATAAGAAAGAAGAGATGGAGGGTCTCAAGGCCAAATTCGAGAGAATTCAGGATTAAGAGTCCAGCTTATCAAAGAGAATAGAAGAAGCAGAAATCTCACATATGAGGACAGAACACATATACGTGCAGATTGAGAAATATACCACTAAGATATTCGCAAAGCTAACTGATATAAAGAGAAGAATAGATTATTTGCTAGGTGATTGTATAATAATGGCTGCATCAGTGTGTTATCTGGGGATATTCTCAATCAAAGAAAAATTACAAGTAAGAAGAGAGATCTATGACTATATCAATAATGGGTGTTTGATTAAGTGCAGTCCATGCTGGAACGAGACTAACATCATAGTTAATAATCATAATAAGCTATTCAAGCAGGTTATCAAGGAGTATGGATTAGGGAAAGTAATATTAAATCATAACTTTTCTGGAATCATATCATAACAATTAATAGTAGAGGCACTTTTTACTATGATTTTCGCACCTTCATGTCCTTATATTGTTGACCCTACAGGGGAGCTTCAAGAATTTATGAGAACTAAAGTCTTATCAAACCTGAAGATCAAGCATCTTTATGCTTCGGACTCAAATATAAACTCAAAGATTGAGTAAGTCATAAGGAGCTCTTAGTTTGCTTTGCTTAATGATTTGAATGATTTATCAAAGGAGACTTTCGGTCTAAGTAAAGAAGAGTCCTTACTTAATCGTCTAACTACAGTAACGCATAATGGATTTGATTTTGATTATGAGAAATTGACTAAGCTCAAGCAACTTCACACATTGGGGGCTTTCCATAACTCTTACCAAAGTCTCAATAAAAGAATCTCAACTCAGACTCCAGAGTATGACAGCCTATCATTCTATCAGATATAAATCTTCTCACCAAGATTAGAGTTTCTACTTAATAAAGAATACATGAGCAAGGTTACTATCTTTTCAGCTATGAATAATGATACAGAGATTATCAATGGTACTGTTAATTAGTCTCCATGGATTGATATTAAAGAGCTTATGCTTAAGCATTTCATCCCAGATGACTATGTTAGACTTCAGAAGGCAAGAGAGAAGCTCAAAGCTATAGAGATGAGGAAACAAGAACTAAATAAGAACTTTGAGAATGCTTTCTTAGTAGCTAACCAGGAGACACTGCAAAATATTCATGAATACAGTCTTTTGAAGTAGGCTGTGGAGGATATTAGACTCTTTACCGATGAAAGGAGTCAGTATCAGAAGGCTATTGAGACTCAGTTGAATGAGAACGCACTGCTCAACTCATACTCTAACGTTTTAACTCTGATCTACCTTTCTATCAAGAAACTTCAAAAGATTAGTAATGAAGTCTCCTACTCATGGACAATGTTCAAAGCCATTATTGACTAGATTCTTAAGAAAATAGTGAGAGATCTAAATTCCAATAGTTATCAACCTAAATCTAAGAAATAGAATGATCAATCTAACAGTTAAATCTCTATCTCATTAAACAATAATCAAAAGCAGCACATTATTAAAAGCAGTCAGCATCTAAAAATCAAAAATTAGCAATAAATTCCTTCTGAGTTCACCATTGATGAGGATTTCTTCTTTACAGTGATAATACCTTAAATATACGGGACAATAATATCAGGAATGAAGTAGCATTTAGTTCCACTGTTTAATTTGATCTTATCAGTCAAAGTAAGCTTTAAGAAATAAGAAATCAATCTGAGTGAGTTAGAGTTCTTCTACAGATAGTTATTTTCACTTAAGGAGTTCTATAAGTGGAGACACACAGAGCATCAGTTTATTGATCTTGAACACAAAATAGAAAAGACTAAATTCTATGCATTCAAGAGAGAGATACTTAAAATTTACCCTGAGCTCGGTAGAAGAATAATGGAACATATAGAAAAAGAACTGGGCCAGAGTTTTACTTATAGAGCAGCCTCGTTATTCATCTATGGCAAGCTCTACAACCAACATCCAGAATTCAAGAACCTTACACTGATGCAAAAGATTAATGTTGGGTTTCTCTGCCCAGATCATGAGTTCAAGTCTAAAATATGTCAGCTAGTTTATGAGGAGCTCTCCTCAATATTTAACTTTAATGAAGAGCTAGTTAAACTTCATTAGTTCATTAAGTCAGCCAGCTGGCAGTATCCTGTAGCCTTGTTCAGCTAGAACCAGATAAATATAATCAACACTGTGTGCTCAATAGCTTCTTACTATGGAGTGGGGCTAGAGGTAGTGAGGACTGATTATAATGAAGAGGGTCAGTACAATACAGAGAAGAAAAATATTAATTAAGAGCTAAATAGACAGATAGGATAAAATATAATAGACTATTCTAAAATAGAGGAAAATAATATAAAAACATATAATGAGAGAATCAATAAGGATGCTGCTAATTATGAAGGATATCCTGATATGAACAAAGATTATTGCTTCCCTAAAGCTAATCTGGATTCTATTTAGCTAAAAGATAATCTGGGTATAGAAGATAAACTTGGCAATAACTCATCTTCTTCATAAAACCCTCTCAAATTGATCGAGTAATGTGCCCTCTCTGGGACTTGGGTCTTTATCTCAACCCTTAAATTCCCATCTTTCTGGCACAAACTATGCTCCCTCCTTCAGGCCTTAAGAGATGCCAACAAGATTTAAAGCACCTTCAGAGTTTTCATTGACCTCCAGGGCTACACTTAGAATGAGATTCCAGACTCCTTCCTCTTTGACCACTCTATTTCATTCTATCTCACAGACTAGAATAACGAAGACATGGAAGGCTTCAACGATGTGTGGGCCAACATTCTCAATGACAAGATCCTTGTTGAACTCACTCACTACGAATAATAAACCAGGATTGAAGAACCAGTTCAATAGCAAGTAGATTAAAATGCAGTCAACCTTAAATAAGAATAAGACTAAACAGATGGAGAGAATAGTGTGAGTCTGCCAGGCTTCTCTCCTCTGAGTGGACATTAAGCCAGGCAGGAAAGAAGATAGATTGAGATCCCTCAGCTAAGACAAGAGCAATTTATTTAGGATATACATTAAAGAGAACTTTATATGGACTTTTTACAACACTAAAAAATGGAAGCTATCAAGAACAATTCAAATACATTAATCTTTGGAAGTGATGAATCTCAAGACCTAAAAAATATGATAAAGTAAGCAACCATGAAATAGAAGCAGACTAAGGATAAAGATCAATAATCTGACGATAAAAGCATTCTCTCTGGTGGTAGTCCAACATCAGGTGCCAATTACAGTGGTTATAGAATGATGAGAGAAGGCTTTGGTTCCAATGATCAGCAGCGTTAATCTTTTAATAACCCTATGGAGAATAGCCAAATAATCGATTAAGAAGAAGTGCTGAAAGTCTCAAGAATCAACTCCATGAACAACAGTATTGAGATCTCTAAAGGAGAAAATCTACTTATCCAAGAACTATAGGGTTAATATAGAAACAGAGAATCTTAGGAGGCAGAGGACCAAATCAAAAGCCAGAAGATGTTAAAGCCTATGAAGATAGTAGAAGAGTAGAAATAGATTAGAGAAGAACTGATAATGAGTGATGATGCTGATTAGGATAAAGCTTTTGAAGAATTTGGTAATTTAGATATGGAACTTAATGAAAATGAGGCAAATGATTTAAATGATACCTCAAACTTAATATGATTTAATCTTGATTTCATAATTAATAATAATTTCTCATAAACTCTTAATAATAAGATCTACGGGGTTTTGGGGTTTTGGGGTTTTGGGG
>LASR02013646.1:0-15669 GCA_001272965.2 Paraurostyla sp. PUJRC_G6
CCCCAAAACCCCAAAACCCCATGAGCTTAAAACATTGAAAAATAGCTATTATAAATAAATATAAATTAATCGCCATCATTTATTAGTTTGGTCATTTATATCTTAAAAAATGATGTCTTTTTCATTATCAATTTAATCATATTATGTTTTATCATTGTTCATATCATTTTAGAATAAATCATTCAAAAGCATTTCATCTGTTACTTTGTTTTTATCATTAATTTTACCAAAAGCATATTTTTTGTTGTTTTATCTCTAATTTGTAGAATTAAGAGGATGATTATTGAATTAAGCTAAAAAAAGTTTTCCTTTTCTTTAATTATTTTTCTTTCTCTTCTATACTTTTATATCTTAGAATGTTTGTCTAAAATAAGAAGTATCATTTAGCTTAAAAGGTTCTGAGGATAAGTCTGCTCCATTCATAGTAACATCCTACTTGTCATCTCCAATTGATTCTACTTTAACTGAATATTCTTAGCTATCCTCTTCTTAGCTGTCAAAATTAAATGACTGAGAATCTCTTTCTTATTTATTTTCTTCTTTGATATCTATACCCTGATCCATCTATTCCTTCCTCTATCCATCAACTTCACTTTCAGATATGATATCTATTCCTATTTTTCTTCCAACGCTAGTTTACCTTTGTACTCCCTAATTTCTATTTACTATGATATCTCCAGCATTTTTCCTTCCACTCTTGTAGCTTTTCTTTGGACTTGATCTCTTGCTAAAATTAATCTAGATTTTGCTTTTGCCTCTTTTCTAAATCTGGAAGAGATCAGTTTATCTTTGTTTTTTGGATTACTCTTAGTAGGAGTCAATTTTATAAAGATCTAATCTCATTTCTTCTTCTTATTCAATCATTGTTTCTAAATCATTTTAATATCTTGTTTATTGAGAATTTTCATTTATATTAATAGAACTCCTTCCAGTGACTTCATTATCTATTTCAAAGTCTTAATCCTTTTCTTTAATATCTCTTTTATCAGAACTGTCTTACATTAATATTATTTATGAGCTACGAGACATGTCATTTAATTTTTTACCTTATTCCTATTAACTCTTCTGCTTCCTTAATATTTATGTTAACTTCTATGATGAACCAGTTCCGTTAAAGTTAATTCTCTATCTTGGAGAGAACAAGCTCATGCTTGAATCATGCACTTAAATTGTTTATTCATCTTCAAAAAGTTTTAAACTCATTGTTTGAGGCTTTCTTGTAAATTTCGACAGCTATTCACTATATTAAGACTGACTTATATTGTCACTTTCTGTCAATTTTTCTGCTTATGTATCATTATACTATGAATCTCTTTTTTTGAATATTGCTTAATTTGTATTCTATGCATCCCTCACTCTTTTGAATCTTTTATTAATTCTTTCTTGCATCTCAGGTGTAATTTTCTCTATCTAGCCAGCAACCTCAAGAACTTTAACCTGATTAAAATGACACAAAACTCTTTCCAATGAATTAGCTGTAAGTATCAGTTTTCCAGAGTAATATAAAGCTTTTATTTCATCTAAGCTTTTGAATAAGTCTTCTCTATAGCCTTCGTTTTCTAGGAATATTTCATGCTATTTCAACTCTTTTTCTAATTTCTATTTGTTAAAGCATAAACACAAGGCTAAGTAGACTTTTGGTAATTTAGCACGAAACTTTGCCTTAACTTCTTGATACATCTTATAAATCCAAAATACGAAGAAAACAAGATTACTGACTAAGATTACAGCAAAGAAAAATAGTTTTATCTTTTCAGAAAGTGTCAACAGACTTGAAGCACATTATAGATCAGAGTCAGTTGCGCTTGATTAGTCCACAATGAAAAATAAACCACAATACACTGTGATCATAGAGGCTATTAAAGATAAAGTCTCTAAATCATTTAAAGCAACCGTTGAAAAAGGTTGCTGCTTATAATTAAATGTTACAAACCTATAAAAATAATAAATCTATATGGTTAACTTACAGAATAAGTGTCAGAAATACTATAAGGGCTTGAGCGATAACTCCAAATGAGCTTACGAATACAGATATAAAAATTAGTAATATTTTCCTGTACATTATAATTATTTCCCAAAAGTAAAACTCTTTTCTGTATCCTCTGTATAAAAATCCAAATTATTCTCGTACACTTATTAGTTCTAATTATTTCCTAACCTTAGATATTAATGTGAAAGCGAAAAATGGTATTCCCAATCCCCAAACAAAAATGCTAGGCAGTGCGACAAAATAAGCAAAGAATTTATGCTAATTATTCCAACAAACAATCTACAAATCGTCATTTACTCTGTATTCTCCATCAATATCCATGCATTTGAAGACATAAAACATATAGAGTACAATACTTGGATGGGCTAAGAATAGAATAATAACCAATGTAGACATAGTTTTACTTCTAATATCATAATGCTATTTTTTAATCCACCTTATTGCATACCAAGAACCATAACTTAATAGCATCAGTATTATTGGAAGCAAAGCTAAGAGTATAAGTTTTTAGTAGAATATTCTAAATCCTCCACTATCAGAATTTGTAGAAGATGATGATCTTGAGTCTAAGAAACAATCAAAGCTAAATACTTAAGTAGAAAGTGTAGCCAGAGGTTTGGTAGTATCAAAAAAGCTTTGCACTTAAACAGGCCAATTAAAGTTAAATGATGCTGTAAGTAAAATGAGTTGAACATGATTCAGCATAATCTTAACAAAGATACTAGTGATATTATTCTTTTCTTTAGCACCATTTAGTGTAGATCTAATCATAAATACAATTAATCCGACAACTGCTATGAAAATGAAGATTAATCGAACAATGTTAACAGCAGCACTAGGACACTAGGAGCATTCTGATTCTTAGGATCTAGAATATCCTACAGCGCAGTCAAAGCAAAGAATTCCTTAATATCCTTAAAAGCAGGAACCTTATGGATTGTTTTCAGGTGGAATCATTCCTAAGCAGGCAGGTTTATATTTGCAAGCTATAAAATTTGAGGTTTCATTGTTTTTCCTCCAATATCCAGGCTTAGGACCAACATTAGAACCACCATAACATACTGCTTTATCAGTTGGACATGCTAAACAACTACCAGGTGAGGTCATCTTTACTAATGAATAACTGGTCCCGTCTGGGCATTAGCTACACTTTCCAGAAGATGTAAATTATTCACCAACTTAACAATCTCTTAATTCTATTTATATATCAAGATCCAAATCAGCTTTACTTCCTTCTTATGCCATTAGTTATTTATTGGATACTTTATTAAGATCTATTCCATCTGTGGTAAAAATGATTTAATAACTTTCACCAGGAGTTCCTGCGAAAATTAAATCTTTTACTTCTACCATTCCACCATTAGCTTAAAATTAAGTTGTTCCTTCTATGATAGGTGGATAAACTTGAGCACTAGCATTCAGATTTGATGTGGCATTTACTAACACACGAACTTTACTTGTGAAATCTGATCCAACTATCTACCCATACTTATCTATATGAGCCAGATAAGTATTAGGTATGTTTCCACCACTTCTTTGCTCTGTAACTGTAGCTGATGCCTCATTCAATATCCCATCATCAAGCATTCTTCTACTAACTTCTCCAGAATCTTATAACCCTAGTTCAATCATTTTCTAGTTATAGTAGGTTTTATTTATTATGCTTAATTATTGAGCGAAGCAACCAATATTATAAGCATATTGTTTAGCACTATTGTTGAGAAATGCAATATCACTCCAATCGAATTAAGGTTCAATTACATCCCAGTAAATGGCACCACCCTTAATTCCTGCATAGTTACCAGTAAAATTATTTTATTTTCTCAAGTCTACAGCGCACTGTAAATTAACATCATCACAAGTATAATAGATTGCCCCTCCAGCCCCAGAAATGGTCAGTGATGCAGCATCCTTATCATAATATACAGAATTATTTCTAAAAATTGAGCTGTTTATAGTTAAATATTGAGGATTAGATGCATAAACAGCTCCACCAGTGGTTGCAGAACAGTTTATGAAGGTAGAACTAATAATTTGATATTTGCCATACTTATCTTGAGGCTTTTTATTATTCTCGTTTTCATCAATATAAATAGCTCCACCTAAGGTGCTTGTTATATTTCGGAATGAACTTTTTGTAATGTTTAAAGAACGACAATTAACACACTTAACAGCTGCTCCCTTAGAAGAGGAATCTCCATAAATATTATTGAAGAAAGCTTTATAAAGCTTTAGTGATACTGTTTCAGCATAAAGTGATGTCTTGGCTGCAGGATTAGTTACATTGACAGTGTCAAGTGACATCTTTGATTCTGTGTTTGAAATGTAAAAATCATCCCCATTCTCTAATGCCAAGTTATTCTTGAATTAAGATCCACCACCAATATACAACTCAGAGAAGCCAGAGCCATAAATTGCACCACCATAAGTCTTAGCATAATTATTGTAGAAATTGGATCCATAAATATAGATATTACTGTCACCTGATATATACATTGCTCCACCAATGGATGCTTAGCCATATATAAATTAAGAGTCCCATATTTGTAATTTAACATCAAATATAACGAAGAAGTATGTTCCAAGGGTTAATTCGTTTTTGACTCTTTCTTGAGGATTCTTAGTGGATTGACTCTTGAACTGAGAGCTGTACACAAAGATAGAAGAAAAACCACAGAAAATATTTTTAGTCCTAGTGGTAGCACTGTTGTATTAAAACTAAGAATTCTTGATAATAACATTTGAGTACATGAGTGATATGGTGTTCTTTTGGGCTGAGTTGCTCTCAAAATTACAACTTTCAATGGTTATGTTATTAATGCTACTACTACCCAAGACATCAATAGTCGAAGTCTCAGCTGCATAATTCTATAGGAAGTCACAGTTAGTGGCATTAAAGTAAGATTCTGTAGATACATAAAATACTCCTCCAGATGAATATGCAAGATTAGACTGAAACATCACTTTCGTAAGAGTCATAACAGAAGATGATTAAAGTGATATCGCTCCACCTGTTGTGGCGTAGTTGTTCTAAAATGTGCTCTAATCTAAATCTAGAATAGTAAACTAGCAATTAATAACGCCACCTTGAGCAGCAGCATTATTTTAGAAAGTAGACTTGTAGTCCTAAAACTGAGTTGATAATAATTTGAAAACTCCTCCTTGCTCTGTCACTCCACAGTGCTCAAATGTAGAATAGCTAGACTTGATACTCTAAGCATTTGAAATAAACATTACTGATTAAAACATATATTTTGGTTCCTCTAAATCTAAATAGGCCATTATATCTTCTTTATCCAATGTTGTATTACATTCAAAGGTAGATCTGTAAAATTCAAGTTATAAATTCTAGGAAGCAGAGTAGAGAAATGACCCTTCAGGTGATATATAGTTATAAAGAGTTGAATTTGTGATATTGATGATGTTAGCATCTTGGATATAAATAACTCCTCCCTAGCTGTCAGCTGATATCTGATATATTTCAGAGTTATCAAAAAGGAGAGAAATATATTTGTTTTCTATATTAACGAGTCCTCCTATATCAGCAGTATTGTCATAGATACTATTACAGTTAGTGAAAGACAACTGGGTGTTGCTTAATGTGTTAAGACTGGATTTTACTACACTCAGTGCACCTCCTTTGCTGATAGCTTTATTTGAACTGATTTCTACATTATTTGCATTCAAAGTAGCCTAATTGTCAAATAAGAAGACTCCACCGTCAGCTGCATTATTGTCTGTCATCTTTGAATTGTTGACATTTAAAGTGCATGAGTCACACTTGAACACACCACCACTCAAAGCAGCATTTTGTTAATATTAAGAACTAATATCTTCCATTGTAGTCTTTAGTAAAGTAAATTGTCCTCCGTAGGAAGCTGTATAGCATTTTCTGAAGATGTTATTAGCTGAATAAACTCCATTCACTGATGAACTAACATAGAATGCACCAGCAAAATTAGAAGTGGTCTAAGTCAATTATGTTTCAACTGTGCCCAGAGAATAAGAAGATTTACATTACACTATAGAATCAGTTATATTAAGTGAGAATGCAGCAACAGCAGAGTAGAGAAAGGATCCATATTGTGTTGCAGAAAATGTTGTAAATGTACTTTTTAATCCTGCTGCAGTATCTGATGAGATTATAATCTAGCCACCAATGTTATTTACTTAAAAGATTCCACCAGAATTACTTGCTGATGAATTAGTAAAAATTACTTAATAAAAGGACATTGAGGTTATCTAAGAGCTGTCTATGTAAAAAGAACCTCCATTAGATCCAGCGTAAATATCAATAAAATGACAATACTTATAACTGATAGTATAGGATCCAGTTGGTGAGACAGGCTAAGTCTGATATGCTAGACCTCCATTAGTTACAGATTAACTGTTAGTGAAGTTAGCATTATATATCTCCATAGGACACAGATTGTTAGTATAGAAAACCCCACCCACGCTTGCAATTTAATCTGTGAAAGTAGAAGCAGAAATCATTAAAGATGACTTATCTGCATAGATAACTCCTCCAAAAATGGCTGCATTAGATTAATAGATCGAATTTGCATCTGTGAAAACTGTAGAATATAACGAATATGCTGAACCTTGATCACAAAGATAGCAATTTTTAATAGTATTAATGTTGCTTATCACTGATATTGCTGAATTAATATAAAAGGCACCACCAATATCAGATTCGGTTGGGGTAGAGTCAATCTTACCAGATAAATCTGTTGAAAAGACATAGGCTTGATTTAGACAAGCTAAAATACTGTTCTCAATCAATAGTCTCATAGTTGTTGCCGATGCATACATAAAGCTTCCTTTGCTGGAAGCTAAAGTTCTTGTAATGGTTGCTGATTCAAATGTGATATTTTCTGCGTTGAGAATATAAAAGGCTCCTCCAGTTGCGTTTGAACTAGACTATTCTAGAACCATATTGTTAAAGGTTATAGATGCTCTATTATTGTTTAGAAACATAAGACCTCCATCTAGACTAGAACTTGTCATGTTAACTGTTAATTCATCAAAAGTCATGGTATTGATAGAGTTACCAACTATATAAAAGCTTCCTCCTTAATTGTAAGATTAACTATTACTAATTGAAATATTTTTAGCCTACAAGCTATTTGAATGGTTACTAATATAAAAGGTACCTCCATTAAATGCTTCGTTGGATTCAAATATTGATGAATCTATATTTAATGTGCATCTATTGCAATAAATTGCACCACCTGATGTTGCTCTGTTATATTTGAATTTAGAACCAATATCACTGAAGGAAGATCTTACTAAAGTAAGAGAACCCCCAAGTTCAGCATCATAATTATTCTAGTAAGTATTAAACTATGAGTTCACTGTAATTGTATCATTCACTATATAAAATGACCCTCCTTAAGTGTAAACTGAAAGGTCAGGAGTAGGGTCTGACCATGCTGTAGTTTTACTAGAAAAAAGATTATTCATCATCGTAAGATTAAGACTAGTAGATTATGAGTATAAGAAAGACCCAGAAGTTGATGATGAAAAGTCAAAAAATGAAGAATCCGTTATTTCAAGCTTTTAAGCACGAAGAATGTAAAATACACCTCCAGAACCTGTTGTTACAATGCTACTTTAAAGTGTTATTGTGATATTCATAAAAATATCTAGTCTGCTATGATCTATATAGAAAGCTCCACCATTATTTTCAGATGAAGTGTTTGATATTTAGCCAGTGTTTAAAAATACTATTTATGATTGATTGGCTGGATCAATGCTATTTGTTTCAACTACATAAGCCATTCCCCCATTCTTTGCTGAATATGAATTTTACACTGATATTTAATCCAAAATCAAATTCACTTGATCTTGCATGTAAAATATTCCTCCTTAGTATGCTTGATGATCAGTAAATGTATTATTCAATGTTTGAAGAGTGCAGCTTTTACAATAGAAAGCTCCACCTTTGATGGCAGCATTATTTTCATAAATTGAACTAGAATCAATCATTGTTGTATTTTCTAGATAATAAGCCCCTCCTACATTTCCTAGATAACAATTTTAGATGGTATTATTCTAAGATTATATTCCATTAGAATCTTTTAAATAAAAGGCTCCTCCAATCAACGAAGTCTATGAATTTAACTAAGAATTAAATGAACCATTCGACAAGCCCATGCAATTAAATTGGCTGTTTTATATTTCAAATGTACCTTATGAAGTTGAGTATATAACTGATCCAGAATTTAAGCTCGTTATATTGTAGAACGTAGCATCAGTTATTTAAGTATCACCTGAATTAGCAATAAAAGCAAATCCACCTCTCACTGTAGCATAACTATTAAATACACTAGTAGATCCATATAATTAGAAATTCAAATTAGGTGCATCAAAATATGCAAAACCTCCATTTTATTCACTTGATACACTACTTATAGAGCTCGTTTCATTAATTATGATGTCAACATTAGAAGTTGATTCTAAAAGGTATATAAAGCCTCCATCACCCGTTGATTTTGAATAATTAGTAACAAGACCTGCTAGTAAAAGAGATGACTATCCTTCGATATAGAAAGTACCACCCTTCATAGCACTATTTTAGGTAAAAGTTGAGTTAGTAAAAGTAGCTTAGACAGATGATAATTTGAAAACCCCGCCTGATATAGCTGCATTATATTAAAATATTGAGCTATCATCAGTAAATGAAGTTTATCCAAGATTGAAGATAGATCCAGCTTATGCAGTGTAACAATTAGAGAAAGTATTCAAACTTGAAATCACTTATGTAGCATTAAAGAGATCAAACAAACTACCTATTGAGGAAGATCCATTTCCTTATAAGGAAGCAGTTACATTTGTGCTATTATACGTAGTTTTACATTGGAAGGTGCATTGACTCACTTAAAAGTTATAGCCATTAGTACCAGTAGCACTAATGAAGCTCCCACTATTTTTACTTGTGATATTTACCATTGAGCATTAGCTGATACTGAAATCTCCTAGAGAAAGTCCATAAATAAATCCTCCCTTATCATCAGCATATAGATGTTACCAACTGCAATTATAAGAAGTGAATTATAATTCAGGGTTGTCTACTTTCATGAAACCTCCATTTTAGCCAGCTTAAAAGTATTCCAAGCTAGCTGCACAATTTTAAAATGTAATAGAAGCAATTCCAGAACCCTCAGCATAAATTGCACCTCCATCTATTCTAGCTTTACCTTGCGTCATTGTAACTCCATCCATTAATAAAGTAGCAGAGTTATAAAGATAAGCTATAGATGCATATTATGCAACTTAATCTTTAAAAACTGAATTAGTAAAAGAGAGTTCACATGAATCACAATATATTTGACCAAGTAAACCGGCATTTTAATTAAAAGTAGAAGAAGTATCAGTTAATGTCATTCCTGAACCTAAATAAAAGGAAGATCCTTATGAGGTAGCAAAGCATTCTTTGAACGTATTGTTTGAACTAAAAATACTTCCTGTAGCTCCATCACCATTATAGAATAAGCCTCCAATATCTGAAGTGTTTGAATCTAGTTTATTAATTATGCTATTATATTAGCTTGGCCATGAACTCCATAAGCTTTGATTCATGCATGAATAACTGGAATTTTGAATATTTATATCTAAAACTGGGCTAGTGCTTCCATCTATAGAATAAAATGATCCAGTGCTAGCAGCTTTAATGAGCTTAGCATTTAAATTATTCATCTAAATAGTTATAGTAGTGGTGTTTTAGGTTGAATATAGCACACCTCCTTGGCCAGAAGTACTTTAAATGTTTATTAAACTTATTTGATCCATTACTATTGTCTAAGAGGGTGAATCTATATAAAGAAGTCCTCCATTTTAGATTGATGAAGAAGATGTAAATGATGAAGTTTGATCGAAAGTCACAGTTGTACTAGTAGTTGAAGATAGGTAAAAAGCTCCACCGGATTGATTGGATGAAATTGAAGTCATAGTTAAAGTAGAAGCTGTTAAAGATATTGTATCTGAGTACACTGAAAAGGCCCCACCATTTAAAGCAGCACTTGTAGAGCTTATAGTATTACCTAGTGAAATATCTATAGCAGTCGCAGATCCTGCAATACATGCAATTCCTCCATCACCAGAAGACGCCTTAGATGTTTAAATACTAGCATTATTCATTGTAAATTACATCATCCCTATACCCCCAAGATTAGCGAATCCTCCCTTTGTTGAAGCAGTAGTCGTTGATATTTTAGTATTTTATGTTAAAATTAAAGTATTATCTGTACCTTAAGTATATATTACTCCTCCACTTGCACCACTAACACAATTAGTTAAAGTTACTTCTGAAAAGCTAATATATTATGTAGTCATTCCACCCAAATACATTAGACCACCATCTTTAGCAGAACTAATTGAAGAAATTGTTGTATTTGAAATAACAACATTAGAAGCTCCTGAAGATGTTGGAGCATAGATTGAACCTCCATAATAATTTAGAGCCTTAATTGAGCTTAAAGTAGAGTTAGTTATAGTAAGTGAGAGATCTCCATATTAATATTCTTCAACATAAATCAATCCACCACTATTAGTTGCATTTATTGTTTAAAAAGCTGTGTTTTAAATTGTTATATCAAGATTATCATAAATTTAAGCATAGAGTAATCCACCAAAATTCTTAGCATTTATTGTAGAATAACTTGAAGAAGGGCCATTGCTATTTGTAAATGTTATAGCTGTAGGCAGAGTTTATGAATTTTATAGGTAAGCAAATCCACCATTTAGAATTCCAATAGAATACTATACAACCAAACTATCAAAAACAATATTATTTTAAGGATCTTAAATGTAAATATCTCCTCCATATTTAGCTACTTCATAAGAAAAACTGTCATTAGTAAGTGTCCAAGAGCATCCAATGCAAGAAGCAGTACCACCAAAAAGAGCAGCATTGTTTGAAAAAATATTGTGTAATAGTGATATTGATTTAGAGGTTGAGGAAGATTCTAACATAAAAATTCCACCATTATATGCAACAGAGCAATTTTAGAAAGATGACAGAGTAGCAGTTAAACTAAGAGATTAAGTGCCAGTATTAAGATGAAAGCATGTTCCTTAATCATATAAGTTGCTGGAAACCCTTGTCTAAATCTGAGAATAACTGTAAGTAGCGGATGTCTGGCAATAAAAGGTGCTTGACACTATTTAAACTATTAAAGATTAATCTTAGTTTATATAAATAAACCTTCCGCCTCCATTCGAACTAGTAGTTTATTTAGCATAAAAGTTAGTTGCTGTAACAGATGTCATTTATAGACCACCGAGAGAATCAGCATAAATTACTCCACCATAAGATGATAGCTAAGCTGTGTAGCTTGTTTAAGAATTTGTCAAAGTAACATTATTCATGCTCATTCTAATAGTATTTGTATTACAATAGATAATGCCACCTTTTCTGCACTGATTATAGGTATTAGTAATTTAAGAATTTATTATTGAGATCTAATTTGAGGTAGGTTCTTATTCACCAGTTATAGATTGATATATAAAGCTAAAAATTCTACTTCCTTAATCAAAGTAATTGTTCTTTGCGATCAAATTATTGATAGTTAGAGTCTCTGTTATCAAAGTTGATGCTGAATTAATATAAGGTTTTTTTAAGGTAACTTAGATTAAAGATTCGTAACCTCCTCCTATGCCATTTTAATAACCGTAATACCCAATAGAATTAAAATTACAGTTATTCATAGTTATTGTCTAGCCTGATAATCTTAATGGAGCTCGAGTGGCCATAAAAAAATTAACTTGTGTAAGCTAAAGATTGTTAATATTTAAAGTCTATGCACTGTAAACTTCACCATTAGTTGTATAATCAAATAGCATTACACTATCAGTATTGTCTGAAGTCTCAACAAAATACAAATATTGCAATTATCCGCCAGTTAAGAAATGATTTACATGCTTAACCTTATCAGTTGGCTAGAATCTGAATAATGGAAGCATACTTCCTTGATATTACCAGGAACTTAATGAACTTATATCAATGCCAAGGTTTACAATTACTTAATCAGAGGATGCACCCCAAATATTTTAAGCAATAATTTAATCCATCTAATATTCTCCAAAGAAATCTTTAAAGTAAGCTAATATTGCTCTATCAGTTGAATAGACAGATTCATAATTCCAAATTTATTCAAATGTAATATTATAGAAAACCACTTAGGAGGTTCTTAAAATCTTTATCTATGAAGTCGCTAGCAGTTTTTAGTCAAAAGAGGGATTAGTCCAAATATCTGAAGCAAAATATTCAGAATTATATGACGGAATAATGTATTAACTTTATCCTCTATATTCAGTTGATTCATAAGAAGCATCACCGTTGCCAGTAAATTTTTCATGCTAAAAATAAGTTCTGGGAGATCCCACAACAGTTATTAATCCCTTGCCATAAGTTGCATAATTTTCTTTATAGGTATTGTATCTAAACATGTTTTTATTTACATCTATTGTGTAAATATAGCTATTATAAGTATACGAAACTGTATTGGCTGTATGCTGAGTCATATCTATAGTATAGTATGAACTCTATGTTGCTGCATCTAAGCTTTAATAATTAATTCTACCATTTTAAGTATCTTCTACTTAATTGTAGTCAACGCATTCAAAATATATAGCTCCACCTGATGTTTAAGCACATCCATAATTATAAGTAAAGGTGTTAAATTCAAAATGATAACCAGTACAAAAAAGATTTCCTGGAGTTGGAATCCTTGTATAGACTGAATCTGAAGGTGGACCTCTAGCTCTTATAAATATTACATTATTATCAAAATATCCTCCATTAGCATAGAATGTATTATGTCCAAATAATACCCTTCCATTTGTGGTTCTATCTTGCATATCCATATAAATAATCCCTTTAACTCCTGAGTTATATTAAAAAGTATTTCTAAGAATATCAACTTAATAGTCACCGTGATTAACTAAAGATATCAAAGATTTAATTTATGCCTAAGTCTTAGTTCCATAACTTGGGTAATTATCTTCAGTAGGGCTATTCTAATCTATCATTTATCCAAGTTCACAGTCTTTATATTTCACTACATTATTGAATAAAACATTTCTTGTGAACTTGATAGGACCTTAAAAGTTATCTAAGTCTAAAATATAACCTTAATACTGCATTTTATACAAGGGATCAACATAAGTTGGACTTTATTTCTATTTTTTCATCAAATTGAAATTATTAAGATTTGTACTATCGAAGGATATAGAGAAGCAAGGTGAAGCAGCCCCTGGAGATTTGCTACAAGAACTAGAAAATGGATTAAATCCATTAGGATAAGTTAGAAGTTTTGTATAGAGTTCACTTTATAGGTTGTTAGCTCTCTCATTATAGATTGACACAAAATCATTAAAAGGGGAGTTAGTTTTTTTGTAGATATATCTTTTATTCCTAATAAGAGCTCCACAGGAATTCAATGTGTCAAATTCTGAGCTTTTTATGTCAACAATTGCACCATAATCGTTCAATTCTATGAAGCTTCCAAACTCATAATTGAAATTCCAGAATTTGCAACTCTAATAGTTTAAATAAGATTTCCAATACCTAAATAGTAAGAGTTGAAGGTGAAGCCAACATAGTTTAAGAACTAATATCAAACTATATAAATGAAGTTCCTTAATGTGCAATTACACATTCTTCGTGACTATTTCAAAATGTAAAGAAAATATTTTACGGTTATTATCGAAATACGCATGAGGATCCACCTAATAAATCTCCATATGAATTAAATGAACAGCAGTTAGAAGTAGAAGACTAGGTACAAGAAGACCCTGTAGAAATATCAGTCTAGATATCAATAGAAGAATCAATGGCATTAAACTTTAAGTTTTTCATAGTTAGTCCTGCCCCAACTTTAAATTTAAAAGATCCTCTGAGCTTATAATTTATTGTAATTTCATTACCATTGTAAGAATCTATGACAATCTTGGTTGATTAAGAGTCTTTATCATAAGATTTTGGCATGTAATAATCATATGGATTATATCTAGTCATATAATGTGTTCCCCAAAGTAAATAAATAGTAATTGTAGCAGACTTATATGGAGCACCTAATTCTTACGCTCTAACCATAGCATCTTGAATAGAGTTCATTGGATTCAAATATGAACCATCAATGAAATCAGCAGAATTTGAGTTCTAACTACTTGTTGGTGTCACATAAATAGTTCCGGTAAAAGTTCCTGATTTAGGTAAGCATATTCCAGTTGTTTTCGAGGTAGAACCTGTATACAAATAATATCCATAAGCGCAGGCTTTGCATTAATTTTGTTCTGTGCACTCTGTACAATTTGAACTGCAACTATAGCACTGAGAGGTTTCCATAGTTGCTCTGAAGTTATAAGTTGCAACTCCGTATCTTCCAGTTCCACAGTTAGCAACGCACAAATTTGAGTTCGGATCAACGTAGCCATCTCTACAGCCTGTTGTATGATCTTGATAGTAATATGAATAAGTAGGATCAATTAGTAATAAGCACCGCGCTGCCTCTGAATAAAAATCATTATGAGCCAAGCATGCTATATATTTTATGAGTTTTTAAATTACGATAGCAAACAGAATAACCAAGATATACTGTCTCGTCAAAGTTATAATTGCAAACGTTGCAATTATATATTCCTGAAGCATCTTTGCATTTTGAAGGATCATAATCTAAAAGCTATGTTAAAGAATAGTTTACAGGGCGAACATCCATTCCAATTTCTATTATATGTGGAGCTGTAATACTTGCTTGTCTGTAGATAATATCCATCTTAGCATAAAGCACAGTTTAATCCATCAAAATAGTCATATATGGAGCAATATGGATCATAAACATTTGAAAAAGTTATGGGATCTATAGATATTAATATTTAAGTTACAGCATTAGTAATAAACACCGTAGGTAGAATTTAACTAATTCATTGGATAATTACAATTGGTACATTAGTTAATGCTAGAAGATGAGCAACTGGTACACAATTTAGATTAACCACATTCTAATATTTTAAATGAAAGTTATCAATACCTTAACATGAAAGAAAACCTGGATATTTAGGAGTACTAGATGAAGCAGCTGTCACCCAACCAACTTGCTACTTTTCAGCTTAGCAATTTTCGCATCCATGCTTGGTATTGCAAGAAGAGCAATGTTCTCCACACCCTAGATAGTTAAAAAGTAAAATCTTTACAAAGACACTATCCACTAATATCATTATTAACATAAGAAGGATGTGCTAATGAGCAATCGGGGACACAGAAAGAATACTATGTAGGATAGTATGAGCTAAAAGTGTAGTTATTTAGAGCATAAAGCCCATCCAGACATAACTAGCACATCACAAAAGTTCCAGATGACGTTGATGTTTCTCCACAATAAGTGCACCCATATATGGCTTCCTCACATTCTAGCAAAGTTATCATATGTTAATTTACTAATGCATGAACCACTTGATGATTCATAGTATTAATCCTTATCACCTAAATTAATGTTACAATTAAGATTGTATACATTATTGATGGGATAAATTTATAAGGAGTAAGACTAATAATATATACTTGAAAACTTTCATATTTATAATTATTTATAAGGATACAAGAGTCATTTATTTATTAAAGAAAATTATATCCTACTTAGTTGTAAAATATTATCTTAAGGGGTTTTGGGGTTTTGGGG
>LASR02013650.1:0-12311 GCA_001272965.2 Paraurostyla sp. PUJRC_G6
CCCCAAAACCCCAAAACCCCAAAACCCCATAGATAATAAATTTGAGATAAAAGTATTTATGGAGAATAAAATTATAATTATTAATATGTTCGAAACATTCTTTAAAAACCTAATCGTGAATTCATTTGGAACTTACGTTGAGGTAAATTTTATTATATCATCAACCCTATCATAGGATTTTACCCCTGAAGATATTGTGATAGATAAATGGAATGGAAAAGTCGTAAAAGAGAATGTGACTATAAAAAAGACTGCTTTAGAAGCGATATTTATGTCGCTAATAGGTGCACCAGTCTAAGTAGTCAAAGGCTACATCAAGAAACTAGTTATTGATATTCCTTGGAGCAAACTACTTTCTTAACCATGCGAAGTTTACTTAGACGATATCCATGTGGTCATGAAATCTAGTGCCAATTTCGATCCTTAATTCACTAAGCGTATGATATGGAGAGCTAAACAAATCAAGGTCTCAGAATTACTCGAGCAAATTAAGGTATCTTTTTTGTATTATTTATCACTCACATAGAAAAATTAATAATAGCAGAATAATGAAGAAGAAAAGTAAAAGTTAGGTGCTGATATCTAGGAAAAGGAGACCTACATGAGGAGACTAAACAAGATAATATCAGAGAACCTCAGAGTCATAGTCACCAATTGCCATTTCAGATTTGAGGATAGTTTTGTCAGTAGACGAGATCAGATGATTAACTTTGGAATTATCCTAAATCAACTTAACTATTCTTCAACTAACAATAACTTTGAGAGAGTTTTTATAGACATTGACTAGAAAAGGTCAGAGCAAATGTCATATTCCATGCTTGACATTCAATAGCTGGCTGCATATTGGAACTCAAATGCTTTAGAAAATTGGTCGAAAAACAAAGAGTTTATGAATCTGTCAGCGTAAAAGCATATAGAGACATCTAGAAAGTTCGTAGATAATCTGAAAAGAAAATATGCATCATATCAACAAAGCCTAACAAATACAAGTGCTTTCTTTATTCAGCCATGCGACATTTAAATTAAATTTAGAAGAAACTTATCAACTCACACTATAATTGAGGTGCCCAAATCAACTACTGCTGTAGATATATCTGGAATATTATTAACCATAGATGAAGAAATATATAAAGATGTGCAATACTTGACGAAGTTTTTTTCATGGCATAGTAAGGCTAGCAAGGAAAATCAGCACTTTAAATTTAGACCTGCTTATAATATACCAGTCAGAGGAAACTGCAAGAGCTATTGGAAATATGCAATTAGTTCAACAGTATATTATCTTAGAAAGTAAAAACGGGATAGAACATTAAAGCAAAAGAGGCAATAAGAAATAATTGAACTATCTTAACTATTTGTGATGAAAGCTGTAAACAACTACTATGATAAGCAAGGTTTATCTTAGAGAATGCTATATTCATAAATAACTCCTTAAGAAACTGGGCTATCAAATACTTTAGAATTTTCATTCTAGACACAAGCAGATTTGACCAAAAGAATATTCTATCTCGAAGCTAAATTGCTTCCTGAACAAATAGTAGTTGCAATGATAAGATCTGAGAAGGGAGCTGAATAACAGATATAGCAGATAATAAATAACTCTGGTTGGTCTTCTTGGATTCCAGGCTCTCTAAAAAATTACTATAGAAGCCATATTTCTGGATAAACTCCATCCTAATCATCTTAATCTCTCATTTTTTAAGATGACTAGTAAGAATTTGATAATCTGATAAATAACTATGAAGACTTGGCTGAGGATTCTAATTTAATAGAAGATGAAAATAGCCAGAGTATCCTGATCAGCCAAATGAGTGACTTAGGTAGCATGTATAATATGCCTCTAGGAGATAATTAAGAGAAATTTAAAACTAAAGTTCTATCCCATTTATGTGTATCTATTCCAAAGATAGAGGTAGCTTTTGTTTCTAGAAAGTAAGGAAGCTACAGTAAATATTTCATGCTTCTTTAGATCTAAGAGACCTTCTATCAATCTGTTTCTACAGCCAAAGAGACTCAATTTATGTACTTGGTTTAAAACATAGAATTAATAGACAAGCAGATTGATAAATAGAAATTTGCAAGAGCTCTATACAGAAAAGAGCAAAATATTTAGGTGATGACTGTTGATCAGCAATTAGAAAAAGCATCTTAATATAGTCGAAAGAATAAGGCTAAAGCTTTCGATTAAATATCTGTTCAAAGGTAAGAGATAGAAGAAGAAGCCTCCACTAATAGAAATAATGGCATTCCATTAATTAAATATTATGAATAAATTCTATCAGACTCTGGGAATCAAAAGAATTCACCTTTCTTTATCGTCCAATTTTTACAGAAAACTATATACAGGAAGTAGGAGAAGACCAAGCAATATAAAGTTGATATGTTTATGTGCCCACTCTAAATATTTTACAATAGAGTTTTGATATCAAGAGCACAGACATTTATTAATTAAGCTACCATCAATCGTGTATAAAATGCCTCAGCAGAGTCAGATTTAGATAGTAGAATGGAATAGCTCAAACTTAAGACACAGCAAAGGTTTTCATAGATGCTTGAAAAGAGTGAAATATTTATTTGCTGCAATATGAAGGGAGTTGAATTGCTAATACCTGATAATACCAATTATGATGCAAGTAAATTCTTAATATTACAAACAGGGAATATTGTTATTAAAAACGGTGGAACCAATATCCAATAAATGCCTATGAGAAATTATCTCTCTTAATAAATCAAAGAAAATTATCAAGAAATAGAATAACAATTTGACTTTGAGTTTGATGACGATTATTCAATAACTATATATGACTTTACTGTACTCTATGCACCATCAATCAACCAATTAGAAAACATCCAATTCATTGAGGTTTAATAAGAATATGAAAAATATACATTAATAAAGAAAGCAGACATTAATTTTGACATTTAGACTAAAGCAACTAAGCTAGATAATGACATTATTGAATAGAAAATACTTTTCTTTGCCAATCTTAATAACTTCGAGCTCTAACTTACAAATAAAGAAGTTAAAGAGCTGAAGAATTTTGCAGATAACATTAAAAAGTATCATGAATAGATTTCTCTGGAGGTTCAGAGAGAGCTGCACTCAATTGAAGTCATCAATTAATCTATCTAGTAATTTGAAAGAGAATACAGTAGATTGCAAATGGGAAGCACTAATTATATATCACCAGAAATTGATGATGAGTTTCATGAAGAAATTAAAGAATAAGAGGCTTTTCTGAAAACACTTACTGTGAATTAAAGATAGTTGGTATCAAATATGCCTTATTAAATACATAGCTCATCCTAGCCTGATAATAATCCTACTGCTACTCATTTGCAAAATTTAATTTCAGCATTCTAGACCTAAGAAGAATCAAAGTCAAGAAAGGAGTCTGATATAGATGAGGATGAGTTTTATGATGCTCAAGATGTATTTGATCAGGATATTATTAAAATGCTTAAGCTAGATGAAAATTTAGATAGGCAGTAAGAGGAAGATCTATCTTAAACTAAATATTAAGTGAAATCAAATACTGTTAAAAAATTCATTATGGAATTATGGATAAAGCAAATAAAGATAACAATTCTAGAAGCTGCAAATTTCTCAGAGACAATAATTTAAGGTCTGAGATAGAGATTAGGTAATTATCCTGTATAGGATTAATTTGATTTTGATATAAGATTTAAAGGCTTGCCTTTCATATCCTTAGAATTAGGTAAAATTGCTTTATTGGCTTTAAAAACTGAGCAAGGATCATAATATGCAGCTTTTTCTTTGAAAGATTTACAGCTGCTTAACTTAGAGAATACTGGCAGTCTATCGAAAAAGAATCATTAATAAAAATAGCAATCATTCATTATTAGATCTTAAAATTCAGAAATGGATGACTTTTTCAATAATGACAGGAATTCAGATAATCAAGATCTTTTCTAAAATAATGATGGCTCTAAATCTCAAATAAAGAAAAAGCCAATATTTGATATTGAAGATGAGGATAGAATAAACATTATGGAGTAATAAATAAATTCAAGTGACGACTAGTTTATCAAAATAATAATGGGAATATAAAAAATAGAAGAAAAGAAAAAGCTAAGTTAAAAAATTGATGTTGGCTAATTAGAGGTTCAAATCAGTGAAAACATGATCTCTAAATTTATTGATACACTACTTGTTGATTTTCCGTAAGGACCCACAAGATAAAACTAGTAGCCTCTAACTAATGATGCTAATTCTGAAACATCAGTGATATTAAATTGGGAGGGTATGGATGCACGCATCCTTGTTAAGAAGGAAGCCACAAACTTTAAAATATAAGAGTTTCAAATGATATACAATTCTAAACTAGATGGACTAAAAGATTTAACCGTTAGCGTTAATAATTTTAGAATATTGCAAAATGATACTGAGCTTTTGATTAAATATTTTGATTAATAGGATGATAATGATAAACTTTTTGCTATTAAATATTTTAGCAAAGGAGGTGATAAGGCTATTGATGTAGAATTAAATAGAATCAATATTATTTGCGAAATGAAATAAATTAATTCTCTAACTGCTAGTTTATAAAAAATAAGGAAAACTCTTAATTTCAGAAAATAATAGGGTCAAATTTAAAGATAGAATACATCCTCCATGCATGCAATTGATTAAGAAAAGAAGCAATAATCTAAATAATAGCTTTAATTGAAAGTGAAAAATTCATATATTTAGATTCCATTGAAAGACAGTAAGAACTCTCTCTATTTTTTAATTCAAGATTTCATATATGATTAACTACATAGTAAAAAAGAGATTAATTTAGAGAAGTTTATTGTATATATTGCAAAATCTATTGATTAGATAACCAAATATAGATTAATGCTTTTGGAAAATTTCAATATAATTATTAATTAAGGCCTTTTAGCTATTGAAAGTGATCAAATTTACATGTCTTTAAATGAAAATTTTATATTGCTTTTGGCTAACATTCTTGAGCATCATTTTGAAGATACTTCTAATTTATTAAATAAATTAAAACTTAAGGATGAAAGCTCTGATGTAGATTCTTAAGAATTAAAACAATAAGAATTAATTGAACTAAGCCAAGATTAAGTTGATGAATATTATTAATAGATTAAGCTTTGCGATCATACCTTACCTATTACAAAACACCTGAAGTAGATAGTAAATATTGCTTCTATTAATATAAGATTGATTGGGGTGGAATGGATATTTGGATTAGGCTTTGATGATCACGAAGACAATTTTGTGACCTTATTTAACAAGAACTTCTCATAATAAATTCTACAATAATTTGACCAAAAGTAAAATGATATAGAGTTTATTGATACATCAATAAAGAAAGATAATGATTAGTCATAATTCTTTGAAGATAATCAGAACTACGAGGTTAAAACTAACACAAGTTAATATGAAAAGATTAAGTTTGAGCTTAATAATCTACTTATCAATATGATTCAGTATAAAGATAGATAAAAATTATAAAAGAGTCTAGCTTTTCAAGTGGATTTGCTTTTGGTTGCTCATTCATAAAAGTTAATGAAAAATAACATAATATTCTAGATTAAATAGAAATATGATTAGATAAATAAAGCATTGATGTATTAGCAGAATAAAAATCATAATCTAATGTTACAAATAGAATAATTAGAACTATTTATTAGCAATCTTAATGCTAAAATGATATCACAATTGGGCAAAAGTATTTATAGTTGTAAAAATATCCTTAAAAGAGGTAAAAAGAGATAACTAATGAAACAAATCTTTTAAACCAAAAATGATTAGGCTAATTCCAATAGAAATAAAAGGAATCTAATATATGATATTGAAATAGCTGAGTGGAAAATAGTTGCATTTGAATAAGAAATAAAAAATGATAATGATGATAAATAAGTAAGTGGAAGAATTTAAAGCAGTTTACTTAAAAGTTTTAATAGACTAACTTCTTACAAGGAAGAAGAAAATTAATAAACTTAGACTTAAACGCAGATAGTATTTGAAGGCAATTTAAAACTTAGATAATTCTTAAAGCTATAATCAGAGCATGTAAAAGACCTTTAATTTTCTGGAATATTTTAAAATTTGGTAATCTCTAACGTATGCTTATTTATTGAACCTAGATAAAATTCTGAATTCTTGGATAAAGTGACTATTATTCATCCCTTTAGTTTTTCACTGCTAAAGAAAGAATTTGATTTAGCTGATGAGTTTGACCCAATCAAGATGAATTATTTAATGCAAATAAGCCTGATAGAAATTGAAATTTCATTTAAGTAGCAATTCTTTATCAAGACTTTAGTTGAGAAGATTAAAGAAGAGTTTTCACCATTATTATAAATAATAAAGCATCTATAATAAAGTTAAAGAAAAAAAGAAGTAGATATTAAATAGAAAGAATTTAAGGCATAAAAATACACACTAGATTTAAATGCATTTTATTTTGTCTTAATCAAAGAATCAAAGGATCTACTTGTCTCGAATGATTAACTATGCCTGCCTATGATATCATTTGAATCTAAGCATACCCAATTGGAATATATACTATAGAATGATTAGAAAGTTTATATGTTATGTCATTTGCCATTAGAGCTTTATTATTTCAATAATAAGCTTAACTTCTACGAGCCTTTAATAGAAAGAACATAAATAGAATTTGAAGCAAACTTTGATAAAAACAAAAGCTAATTAATAAATGTGAAGCTAAATCATGTAACAAATATCAATTTTTCAGTTGCGGTTTATGAGACATTATTCATTATATAAAATGCTTTCAATGAAGCTAAAGACTAATATGAATAACTTAAAAACAATAAAAGTGAAAGCAAGTAAACATATATTTAAAGTGATATAGCATTCCAAACTTCACAATTTTATATTAAAAACAGCACAGGTGAAGTTTTATTATTCAAAACTACTAATCAACCATCCTTTTAAGAGTTACAAGCAGAAGAAGTATAAGAATTAGAATTTCAAACTTTAAGAGAAAATAACATTTAGGAAAGCGACAAGCTTGATGGTATTTTGGGTCATTAAAGTGATTCAGTAGAAGATTTATCAAATATTGATGATGACATATTAGATTCACCAGATGAAGAGGCAGAAATATAAGAATACTTATAAAGAAACTAGCATTCAGCTAAAGGTTTTAACACCAGGCCAATCTCAAAATATAGAAGAGAAAATTTAAGATATCTAAGAGGTTAGCCAAAGAAGGTTTATTTGTAGATCTTGATTTTAAGTGATGGATATGTTGAAAAAAGTTCTGTATTCGAAGTTAATATTGATAATTTAACTTGCCAGAAAATTTATCTTGACGAATAAAGGTAAATCTATGTTATTTGCTAAATAATTCAAAAGCATGGATCAAAGCATTTAATTGTTAGATCTCCTATGTAAATAACAAATAATCTTTAAATTCCAATTGAGATTTAATTGATTTAGAATAAGAAAGGATTTATTTAAAAATAGGATTTTGGTAAAGATAAAATGAATAATGCTGGTGATAATAATAATAATCTTTTATTTGAGGAATAAGAGGAAGATTAAATAAATAAGAATGAACTTGTGATTAAGCCTGAGTAATCTTTAATTATTCCTCTTATAGCTTGTGGATTTGAATAGATTAGAATTCGGCCCTTGATATAGAATAATGATAAATCTTAGAAAGAAGTGTTATTTGAATGGAGTAATCTTGTTAATATGTCGCTTTTGTAAGATGAGAGAGAAATATTTGAAAAAATTCCTATTATTTTATCATCTAAAGTTCTCAATACTCATCTATCATAGAGAAACAATAGCAAGTTATATTTTGTTTTGAATGCTAACGTTTATAGTATTAGAAGTTTTATTGATTTTAATACATAACAGACAGAATTTATTTCATTAAAATACTTATCGATATCACCACCATTTACTGTATAAAATCTTTTGCCTGTGCCAATGTCAATTATATACAAAAATATTATCAGAGATTCAAATCTAATTAATAAAAAAGGTTCCGACAAGTATCATTATAAAATGGAAATTAAAATGAACTCATCAAATTAGACTCTCTTTTTAAATCCTATGGGAAACTTTGATATGTCTATATGCATTCCTGGTTTTGAAAATTCAAGTTTTATTCCATTAAAAAAAGAAGGAGAGGATGATTATTAATTATCAATGCAAATTGAACAAGAAAATTATATAAAATCTCTATTTGAAAATGAAGGCGGAGAAGATATTTAAAGTAGTACATTTAATTTCAAGAATCAATTCAGATTCTTAAAACAAAAGAAATTACTCTTTTAATTGACTAGTTAATTCTAAAATTAGTTCAATATTTGTGCTAATTTTGCTTTTATTCAAGGATTTTATCATATAAGCTTTTTTGCAAAATATTGGTTCCTTAATAATACTTAAATGCCCTTATAAATATAAATGATTACTGTAATATTTTTAATATTTATTAAATTTAGGACTCCTTTTCATTCGATAAATATGATTTACCTTACGAGAGTTTAGATTTTGATTTCGAATCAGTAAAGAAATTCTAAAAGCAGGAATAAGATTAGCTTTTAACTAATGAAACTAATCCATAAAAGATGGAGAGAAGAAATAGCTTAGATAGTTTTTAAACAGAAACAATCAAAGATGGCAAATCATAAAATAGATACTCATCTTAAAAAAGTCATATCCATAAGAATGATTAAGAAATAAACTACAAAGAACTTTATGATTCACTAATTAAGGGTAACCCTCATGGAAACAGTAGATTAAAGCCTTGGGAGTCTTATAAAATATAAGTTTATGATAATCAAGGTATTATTAGCGCATTGTCTAATCAGGATATTAATAAGGTGTCAACAATTTACATGGCATAAGAATTATTGAAAGAGGGTGAAGAGGAAGATAAAGAAGAAGAAAAAGATGCTAAGTAGAGACCAACTACTACAAAAGAAAGTAAGAGGAGTGTGAGATTCTTTGAGCAAGATTTAATGGGTGGTGATGTATCGATTACTGAGGAAGAATTAAAAAAAGAGATTGAATAATATAATCAAAAATAGGAAAAACTTACCATGATATCAAAGAACTCTATTCAAATAATAAACTATAACGACTTTATCTTTTAAAAAGATATGCTAAATCTAAATTACTTGCAGATATCTAATCCTAAGTTATTTGATACTCCACTATAAGATAAGGATTAACTTAAAAGAGTAGTTTTGTTTTCAGATAGCCCAATCGAAGAATAAATATACGCTAATCAATAACTTAAACTTAAAATATGGTAAGAATTAAATATTAATTAAATTCAATAGTGATTCAATATGGAGTGTAGTACCTTTTGACATTGCAAAATTATAAGGTGAATCAATAAGCATAGAGGATAATGTAAGAAATGACTCCTTCTAAAGTTTATTTGAAATCGTTCCATTAGTTTAATACTTACCCTATCCATTTTCATTCTCAAAATTAATTAGCTTTATGCCGAAGTATACTTTTGTCAATCGTACTTATTTAACTCTATATGTTATTTAGCATGAATGTGAAGAGAAAGGGTAAATCTTTTATTTTAAAACTATTATAGAATTTTCAAAATTTTTCCATAAGAAACAAGTGTGTTTCATTGGACTGATAGTAAAAAATAATATTTTGTCAGTATAAAGCTTGAAGACTATGAATATTCAGGATAATTTAAAATTGATTCGATAGGAGAATTTAATCTCCGTCTAAAATCATCGTTTGATAGCGAATGCATGATCATCAATGTGTCAATTAATGAAGATAATAATACTTTCTTTGTGCTAATTAGTGATGTCTCATATGCTCCTCCTTATAGAATAGAAAATATGACTAAGACTACTTTCAAAATAGCTTAATAAGATTCTAGAAGTGATGACTTTGATATCATAAAACCTTTTAATATTATCTCATTTGCTTGGAGCTATCCTTTAGGAAATAAGTTGCTATCAATCTCTATTTGCTCATAATCTTAAGATACTTATTTAGGTCCTTACAGTATTGATTATATAAATAAAAATGAAAGTATTCTATTGAAAGATAAGAAAAATAATAGAGATTTTGTACTTGAAATAATAAATGAAAAGACGCTCAAAGTTGTTAGAATTCTCAATTCTTAAAATGCTTAGAATTAAAATGAACTAATTTAGGTACAAAAAGAAAGTTAAAAGAGCTAGATAACAAAAAAGATGAAAATATCTATCAAAAGCTTAGGACTTTCAATTGTTAATTCTTAAGCTAGAGAAATTGCTTATGTTTATTTCACAGACTTAAAATTTAGCACATAAAGAACTAATAAAAATAGAAAAATATCTTTAAAGGCTTCCAATCTATAAATAGATAATTAACTTGTGAGGTAGAATGATTCTATTATTCTGAAAAAATAAACTAACGAAAAAGGTAGAATCTTTATTTTGAAAATGCATATGCAAGATAACTAGACAATAGAAAATCTTTATTACTATAAATATTTCTTCTTGGAATTAGCACCATTTGATCTCAATTTAAATGGAAATTTTTGTGATGAGTTCTACAAATACATTCTTGACATTATTAACTAAGCTAAGATAATGGCTGATTAATAAAATTATCAATAATTGGGGGATAACTTGTATGATGAAGTTGAAGATATTGATAAAATTAAATAGACTTTTAATGAGCTAAAGAAGCCTTATGAAAGAAAAGAAAATTAAGCCCTGAAAAAAGTCTACTTCGAGTAATTCTATATTCATGATATCAAGCTGAACTTCACTTTTTCATCTTCACCAATATTATTCAGAGAATTTACAATGAATCCTACACTTAAATTTTTCATAGTTCTTCTAAGTAATTTAAAGGATGTGCAATTGAAATTTACTAAATACTAGCTTGGACATTAACATTAGCTTTTGCCAATCTTCTTGACATAATTAAAGAAGCATTACATTTAATAATGCTACTCTCATTAGCAGTTTTTGAAGATAGTCACATCTATGGGTCTTTTTGGAAATCTAGGTGAGACAGTTAACCGTCTGCATTATGCAATAGAATCCTTTGGCTAAAGTGGCAGAGGTATTAAAGGTATCGCTAAAGGAAGTGCTATATTTGTAAAGAAATCAGTTTCAGCTGTTGTCGGATCATTTATTTCTATTTTTGATAGTGTAAAAAATGGTCTTTACTTTATTGTATAATAAAATAGCAATGACGAATAATTAATAAATGATCTAACTGTGGATAGAGATTTATTTGAAGATGATATTGGATAAGCTGGCAGAGAACTCAATAATTTTAGTTCACCTTTAGTTCTGATAGATACTCAAAATAAGATTTGGATGAAAATCATTACCAGAGAAAAATAGAATTATGAGAGCAAAAAGAAGCAACTTCGAAAATTATAAGAGTTAACTGGCCCAGTCTAGACAGATATGTAGATGCAAAATTAATAAAAGCAGGGAAATTTAAATAAATTTTTCAGGAGATAAAATAATAGCCAATAAAATGTTGTATCAAAAGCTTTCTCTTTAATCTTCAGAGCAGTTATTTTCCTGCCTAAATCAATTTATTCAGGGTCATCAATAATAATAGAAAAAATGAATGAGCATTTAATAGAAGAATAAAAGGTTTTAGCTCCTTAAAAAATTAGACCTCCTAGATTTGTTAGTTTTAGAATGGAGTTGGAGCCATATAATGAATTAAAGGCTATTGCACTACAAATATTAAATGATATTAATCTAAAACAATTCTAGTCAGAGAATGTTTAAAAAGCTTTTACTTTCTATTGGAATTCATTCCTTTTTACTGGAAAACGTCTAATCTGTGTTCAAAAATAAAGAAAGCAGTAGAAAAAGAATTGTTTCAAGTACTGGAATATTCTCTTTGCAGATATATTGAATATTTCCTTGATTATATTCGATAGAAGAACAAATAAATAAGTTGAAGAGGAAGAATTTGAAGAAATGAGAATGTCACCAGATGTAACCAGTAATCTAATATACCTAATGAAAGTGATTTACCTAAAGACTGGTGATGTAGAAGAAGAATAAGAAGATGTTTCAATGAATCTATAATAATAAACATTGAAGTCATAAATTGGGTAAAAACCTAGAAATTTAGTAGGAGGATTTACTCTTGAGAATTTTGGTGACCTAAGAGTTGGAGTAAAATCTATATTGGCTCTGTTTAAAGAGGAGAAGAATTTGAAGAAATTTCATTCATAAATGAAAAAAAGAATTTCAAAAATAAATATGATCAGATGATATAAACTTTTATTAATTCTTAATTTCATAAATATTTGAATAATAGTCTAAGGGGTTTTGGGGTTTTGGGG
>LASR02014348.1:0-15749 GCA_001272965.2 Paraurostyla sp. PUJRC_G6
CCCCAAAACCCCAAAACCCCAAAACCCCATAATCTAAATATTTAGAATTTATAGAAATAGTAAAATATAAACAAATTTGTGGTTTTAATGACATCAAAAATAAGAGAAATCAAAGGAATGAAAGACATCTTTTGGAAGTAATTTCACTTATATTCATCTCATTTATAGTTATGGAAATTATCAGAAGATCATTCAGAATGTTTAGAAGGTTCTTTCAACCTATAACTATCAACCGATCTTATTGAACATCGTAGAAAGCGAAGATGTTTTCTCAAGAACCTTAGGTGTGTCATCTGATATAGTACAAAAAGAAATGTACACTTTCAAAGATAAATCAGATAACAACCTAGTTCTGAGACCGGAAGGAACGGCAGGAGCGATGAGATATGTAATGAACGATGAAGAGTTACTGAGAAACATAGAGAAAGTGCCAGTTAAACTTTAGTATTGGGGGCCAATGTTTCGATATGAGAGACCTTAGACAGGAAGAATGAGATAATTTTATCAAATAGGAATGGAAAGAATAGGTGGTGGACAGAGTGAGAAGTATGATGCAGGATATGTGATAGAGGGTGACAATGAAGCCATTCAGAGTGGAGTAGAGTCAATTAAATCAATTATCGGGAGTTAAAATGATATTGATATATAAGTAAAATTCTTTTTGTAAGATAATTAGGTCATCATCAACAATTTAGGTAACAGAAATACCATTAAGGAATACAACTCTCAGTTGATGAAGTACTATGAAAATAGACAAGGATAATTATCAGAGTTGAGCTAACTTAGATTGAAGCAAGGGAATGCACTCAGGATCTTTGACTCTAAGGATCAAAATGACAAACTGATATCATAAGAGGCTCCTTCGATAGACAATTTTATTGAATCACAAAGCAAAGATTCTTTTGAAGAATTACTGAGATGTAAATCTACATATAAATAATTTAGTGCTAAAGAACAGTGGCATTAATTATGTAAGAGATACCAAACTAGTCAGAGGGCTAGATTACTACAATGGCACTTGCTTTGAAATAAAGTTGCAAGGAAACTCCAAAGTTCTGGATTGCCTAGGAGAATCATAGAACACAATACTAGCAGGAGGTAGATATGACTACTTAGCTACACATTTTGGATACAAAAAGTATGATTCTCTTTCTTCTGTTGGATGGGCTGCTGGAATTGACAGATTAACTCTAATAGTTAATGAAATAAATAAAAACAGCAAGTCTCAGGTTGCATAAACAGAGAGAGATCCTAAACTGATTGGTATCTCATATTTCATTGTAATTTATTCCAGTCATTGATTATTCTGTAGAATGATAATGAACATGAATTTGCATCAGCTCTTAGAGAGAAATGTCTGGAGATACAATAAATCTTGAAAAAGTCTGACCCAGATCTGAAATTTGAGATGGACTTGAGACAAAATACCAGAATGAAAGACAAACTTAATCTACTGCTAAATACGAAAAAAGTTGCAAAAATCCTAATGCTTGGAACCTAAGAACTAAAAGACTCACAGGTAGCAATAAAAGAGGATCAGAAGGCAACATATCACATTCCATTTGATAAAATTGATTAGTTTAAATCTTGATTTCATAACTCAAACCAATACAATTAAGTTATAACTTTTGATTATGAATTTCCTCATCTTAATTAAATTTTAAATATATTAAGAAAGTACTACGCTAAGACTTTGATTATAGCCAACCGTTTGAATTAAATTATTATATATAGGGTAGAACCCAAAGATTTTATAATATATAAATTTTAGAAAGATAAGTATTGCAATGGACATACTTATGAAGAAAGAGAAAGATCTCAATAAGAGCGAATACATCTTAGCCCACTGTCTCTTCGTCTTCGCAATGAAGAAAGTCGGTGGTGACAAGGTGCAGAAGATTCTTGCCAATGAAGACACCTTGTAAGATCATTTTTATTTCTCTAGTAACGGCTGCTAACCTATTAAATAGGAATGCTTTTAAGGAATTCTTTGGGCTTGGCAACTTTATGTTTGCCATAAAAGCTGGTTCAGACAACATAACTTTCCAAACTGAGGTTCCCAGATTAGACCAGTTAAAGCAAAAGGTGATCTTGATCATCAGAGCAAGATAAGACAAGAACAATGAAATCACAGATGCAAACATAGGAAAAGAAGTCATGATGATGGAAATTAACAGATAAGTGCTAGAGAATCTCTATGTCATCTGTCAGGTACACAAGATGCAAAAATTTAACCAATTCTATAGGAAGTTTATATGCCTGTTTTTTCAAACCCATTAAATCAGATTGGTTGGTCTGACCTTGTATCCAAAGATCTTATGGACAAGTTCCATAATTTTTTGGCTCATCTCTACGTTACGATTGGATAGGTGAAGGGAAGAACTCTCTTACCATTGCCTCCCAACGATGTGACATCATCGGAGAAGACCTCAAGCAAGGACAAGGCCCACATTCTTGAAGGTAAGTATCTTTCTTATTAAATAAAGTAATTAAAATTTGAATTTTTTAGGCGCTATTATTACATGGACTAAGCAAATCAAAAATGTATTAAAACAGGATCCAGAAAGTGCTCTAAAAGGAGACAAACACCCAGATCCTCTTACTGAAATAGAATTCTGGAAGAATAAATCTGACAATCTCAACTCCATCTGTGATCAACTCAACTCAGAGAGAATCAAGAAAGTACTCAAATTCCTTGAGCAAAATAAATCTACTTATACCGGACCATTCTCCAAGCTTTAAAAAGAAGTGCACACCTCAAGACAAGAAGCCAATGAGAACTACAAATATCTTTAAACCTTGACTGATCTCTTCAACCAACTTACAGACACAGGCAAGGATTTCACTGAGATTCCTGATCTCTTTGTCCCAACCATGCACGTAATTCTTTTGATTTGGACTTACTCAGCCAACTACAACACACCCTCCCGCCTAGTTGTTCTGATCCGTGAAATCTGCAATGCTATCATCAACCAATGCAGAAACTTTATTGATGGAGAGAAGATCTTTGGCTTTATCAAGAACGAAGAGCCCAAAGAAGCTCATGACAAGCTGACTCTGGCTCTTGACGTCTGCTCCAAATTCAAGGATGCTTATTTTGAATACAAAGCAAAGGCCAAAAATCAATGGAAAATCACAACCAATGCTCTCTTTGTAAGACTAGACTCATTCTCAGAGAGATGCCAAGATATTATGCATTTAACCAGCACTATCATTCAATTCAACAAACTACAGAAGATTGAAATCGGTAACACCAAGGGTAGATAACTCACATAATCCGTACTCCAGATCTTTGACGAATTCAACAAGGCGGTTGATGAGTTCATGACTGTCCACTATGATATTATGGATATTGAGAAGAGACAGTTTGATGACGATTTCTATAAGTTCAGATTAAGAATCAAAGAACTTGAAAGAAGACTTGGATCAATCCTCACTCAAGGATTTGACGACTGTGATACCATTATTGGAAAATTCAAGCTTCTTGACTCATTTGAAGGTCTTTTGAATAGACCTATTATTCAAGATGAATTGGAGAAGAAACATATTACACTTTTGGAATTATACAAGCAAGACTTAAAGACTGTACAATCAATCTTTTTAGAAGGCAAAGCCTTGGTTGACAGAATTGACGAGAGAGCACCTATTCCTAACAATCTTCCACCTATTGCTGGTGCCCTCAACTGGACTAATGGTCTCTATGAAAGAATTAAAGAACCGATGGATAGACTATCACTCCTCTCCCAATCTATCTAAGACCGTGAAGAATACAAGGATGTTTAAAAGCTCTATGCTTCAATTTGCAAGAACCTCAGAGAATTTGAGGACCAAAAAATTAAGCAATGGGAATAAGGAGTTGAGGAATCAACTGAAGATAAATTGAATCAATTCCTCTTATCAAGAGAAGAGTCAGACGTTTCTGAAGAAGGTTTCTTGAAGGTTAACTTTGATCCAGTACTAGTTAGACTTCTTAGAGAAGTGAAATATCTCAGTCTACTAGACATCAATGTACCAGAGAGAGCTTCTAAGCTTTATCAAAAAGTTAATATCTACAGAAGCTAGACCGGAAACCTAGACTTAATCGTTAACATGTACAATGAGATTTTAGCAACACTATTACCTGTAGAGAAACCCTTATTAGCTGACAGAATCGATAGAATCAACAAATATCTTTAACCAGGTATTGACCAATTGAGATGGAACTCACCAAACATTGATCCTTTCATCAACCAATGCATGTCAATTGTGAGAGAAGTTGATGAACTTGTTAAGAAAATGAAGGAAAATGTTAAAAAGATGCAAGAAATGATGGTGAAATGGGAAAGATCACTGTTTGAGAGAAAGAACAAGCCCATGTTCCCTGATGATTTAGAGCAAACTCATTAGAGCACTGTTATGCCTAGACTTGAAGATATCAGAAATAATGGAAAAGAAATCCACAGATTAATGAAGGATACTGCTGATAATATTAAACCAGACAAGAAGTCACCAACCTGGCTTGCTTATGTTGACTATGTTAATGGCCTTGTTATTGAAGGTATTACTAAGGGTATTAATGGATCAATGAACTATTTGTCAGACCAAATTAATATTCAACACAACAAACATCACTAGCTTCCACCTATGTTTGATATTAAAGTTGACTTAAGAGACCGTGAAGTTAGATTTGATCCACCTATTGAGAGTACAGCACGTCAAAATGGTATTAGAGATATCATCATGAAAATTATGAATGACTTCATCTCACTAGCTATTCAAATGCCAAGACTAGATACTAACAATGGTGATTACTTGGTTGAAATTAAGGACTAGTTTGAGCTTTTCATTTCAATGCAAGTCATCAACAATCATCTATCTGAGATTGAAGAAGCTACTCAAAACTTCATCATGTAATACAAAGAATAAGAATTCTTGTGGAAAGAGACTCTTCAATCAAACTTTGCTGCATTTTTGGAATTAGGAGAAGACCCTAGAGAAAAAGTTCACAAGAAGATCAATGCTGATGGCGATGAAGAAGAGGATGAGACCTTCAAATGGATGGCTGACAAGATTCTCCAGAATGTCCAAACCAAGAAACCATCATTAGACTTATTCGATGAGAAAATCACTTATTTGACTAAAGTCAAGCATCAAATTTCAGAAATGAAGACCACCATTGATATCGGCTGGCTACGTGTCAACTCAACCCCTCTCATTAGAGAATTGCAGAAGACAGTCTCAGAGTGGATTGATGCCTATACCAGTTTCCTTCTCAGCAACACTATGATTGAAATTCAAAACATCCAGAAGTTCATCGATGAAGTTACTTATGGAATTAAATCCCTTCCTGATAACTCTGAGTCTAAAAGAGAAAAGGAACTTCTCATGCAAGTCATGACTCATCTTAGAGATGTTAAAATGATAAAAGATAGAACCCTCGATGAAATCGATCCAATGAAGCAAACCATTATGCTACTTAAGAAACATCAAGTCAAAATGGACGAAGATTTCCTAGTTAAGCTTGAAAACTCAAAGACTCATTTGATTGAAGTTAGTGAGAAGGCATTAGGTCCTGTTAAAGAACAAATTTTACCTTTACAAAACTAGGAGGCTGGAAACATCAAGAAGAAGCTAACTGACTTTGCTCGTAAAGTAAACGAGTTCAGAATTAAGTTCCAGAATCACTGTCCTTATCACATTGAAGATTCATCTGTGCAAATTATAGACAATGCTTACAGAGTGATCAGCAATTTTTATGAGGAAACTTGTGACATGGAAGAGGAGGCTCGCTCACTCAATAATTTGGAAACATTGTTTGATCTACAAAAGTCATCATACAAGCAACTTAAAGATTGCAAGAATGAACTTGTTTCACTTAAATACATGTGGGATTTGATTTCTTTGATTGATTTACAATTTGAAGCATGGAAATCAACCCTTTGGGACAAGATCGACACTGACCAACTCATGCAACTGATCAAGGAAATGCAAACAAAGCAGACCAACCCCCAAAATCCTCAGAACAAAGAAATTAAGAACTGGAAAGCATTCAATGCTCTTAATGAAAGAGTCAAAAACATGAATACTATATTGCCCTTAATTTCATAACTTCACTCTAAATTTATGCAAGAGCGCCACTGGAAGAAGCTCATGAAAATTACCTCTAAACACATTAACTTTAATTCACCAAACTTCTGTCTCGAAGATTTGATTAAACTCTAACTCTATAACTATTCCGAAGAGGTCACTGAGCTTGTAGACGGCGCTCAGAAAGAAGCCAAGATTGAGAGCAACCTCACCAAGATCGAGAAAATCTGGGAGGAGCAGAAATTCGAATTCAGAGACTATAAAGATACTCAAATTCTAGGTGCTTTAGATGAAATCGTAGAGTTTGTAGAGACACACTCAATGGAGCTTATGGGTATGATGTCATCCAAGGATGTCGAAGAGTTTAAGGAGAAAGTGCTTCACTGGCAAAAGACACTTAAGACTGTTGATGCTGTCATTCAAATTTGGGTTAAAGTGCAGAAGAATTGGTAGAGACTTGAACCTATATTCTTGGCATCAGAGGATATCAGAGCTCAGCTACCAGATGATACTAAGAGATTCGAAAAGATCGATATTGAATGGAAAGATATGATGAGAGAGGCAAGTGAGGAACCAGGTGTTATCACTGCTGCTACTTATGAAGGTAGAGAGGAATTGTTGAACACTTTCTTCTCTGAGATTGAACTTTGCGAGAAAGCCTTGAATGAATATCTTGAATAAAAGAAAAAGATCTTCCCTAGATTCTATTTCGTCTCCAACCAAGCACTCTTAGATATTCTCTCTAATGGTAACAACCCTGAGAAGGTCGATGAATATTTGGGAGATTGCTTTGACGGTATGAAGGGATTAGACTTTATTAGAGGTGATGGTGAGCCTGTACCTGCCAAGAGATCCAAGGGTATGTGGTCTAAAGAAAAGGAATATGTACCATTCGGAGATCCATTTGTCTGCAATGGTGCAGTTGAGAACTATCTTTGTGATCTCGAGAGAAAGATGCAACACACTCTCAGAGACATTCTAGAAGCTGCCAAGGGCACTGCTGATTTGTGGGAACTTGAGAAGAAGCGTCATGAATGGCTTGAAGATTATTGTGCCTAAATCTCTCTCTTAGGAACCTAAATTATGTGGACAGAGGGAGTCACCAGAGCATTCGATGAACTCGAAGGTGGTAGTGAAGGTGCTATGAAAGATTATCTTACATCTATTCTCCTAGGAATTAAGCATCTTATTGAAAGAGTCAGACAAGATTTATCTTCTGAACTACGTATCAAAATCATTACTATTATTACAATTGATGTACATGAAAGAGATGTGGTTGAAGCTTTCGTTAACAAGAGAATTTAAGACAGTTAATCATTTGCTTGGTAATCATAACTTAAGTTTTATTGGGAAATGAGACCACAAGCAAAGAATGATGATAAGAAGACTTGTGTTTCAAGAATTTGCGATTGGATGACACTTTACAACTATGAATATGTTGGTAACTGTGGTAGATTGGTTATTACCCCCTTAACTGATAGATGCTATATCACTCTTACCCAAGCTCTTAACCTTACTATGGGCGGTGCCCCTGCTGGTCCAGCTGGTACTGGTAAAACAGAGACAACTAAGGATCTTGGTAGAGCTCTTGGTCTCCAGGTCGTCGTCTTCAATTGCTCAGATCAAATGAACTATTAATCTATGGCTTAGATTTTCATGGGTCTCGCCCAAACTGGTTCTTGGGGTTGCTTTGATGAGTTCAATAGAATCTCTATTGAAGTGTTGTCTGTCGTCTCCACCCAAGTGAAATACGTCCTTGATGCCCTCAGAGAAATGAAACACAACCCTGCCAAGAACATGTTCATGTTCTAAGAAGAAGAAATTCAACTCAAACTTACAGTCGGTTTCTTCATTACTATGAACCCTGGTTATGCTGGTAGAACTGAACTCCCCGAAAACCTTAAGGCTCTCTTCCGTAGTTGCGCTATGGTCGTCCCTGATATTGTGCTTATCTGTGAGAACATGCTCATGTCTGAAGGTTTCACTTCAGCTAAAGATCTATCTAAGAAGTTTATGACCCTTTACGATTTAGCTAAGAGTTTGCTTTCTAAGCAAATCCATTATGATTGGGGTCTTAGAGCTGTGAAGTCTGTGCTTAGACAAGCTGGTAAGCTAAAGAGAGCTGACCCTGACATCAGTGAAGATCCTATTCTTATGAGAGCCCTGAGAGATTTCAACTGGCCTAAGATTGTTGTAGATGATAGAAATATTTTCTTGGGATTGATCAAAGATTTGTTCCCAGGCATTGAGGCTGAGTCAAAAGTAAACCCTGATTTGAATAAAGCTGTTGCTAAGGTAGCCAGAACCGCAGGATTATAAGCTGAAGAAGGATTTATTCTAAAGTGCGTGCAATTAGCTGAAATTCTTGAAGTGCGTCATTGCTGCTTTATTATAGGAAATTCTGGATGTGGTAAGACTGCTGTGTGGAAGACATTGGCATCTGCATTCAGTAGTTAAGGAAATGAAACTATATTTGATATAGCTGATCCTAAGGCTGTTACATCTGATGAACTATTCGGCTGCATGAATCCTAAGACTAAAGAATGGAAAGATGGAGTGCTGTCTAACATTATGAGAGACATGAATAAAAATAATGGTCCATACAGGCTTTCCCAATTCTACAAATGGATTATTCTTGATGGTGATGTTGACCCAGAGTGGATTGAATCCCTTAACACTGTTATGGACGACAATAAAGTGCTCACCCTTGTGTCCCAGGAAAGAATCCCTCTTACCCCTGAAATGAGACTTCTTTTGGAAGTATCTAACTTGAGAAATGCCACCCCAGCCACAGTCTCCAGAGGAGGAGTCCTCTTCATTAACGATACCGATGTAGGCTGGAAGCCCTACTTCGAATCTTGGATGCAGAAGTTCAAGAAGAAGAATGATGAGTATGCTATTAACGTATTCACTCTTGCCCTTGCCCAGTACTTGAGTGACTCCTTCCTTGAAGACCTCAAGGGAAGAGAAAAAATCGCACCAACTTGTGACATGGCTCAAATTCAAACTCTTACATGCATTATTGATGCACTTTACAATGAACTATATTCTAGAAAGGATTATCATGATCAAATTAAGTAATTAAAGGAATAGGGAAAAGAGGATGATATCAAGCAAATATATGAAGCATACTTCATCTTTGCTGTGATGTGGAGTTTTGGAGCTTCTCTTACTGAAGACAAGATCTCCTTCAATAATATCTTGAAGAGTGTGTCAAAAATTAAGTTTCCTGAATAAGGTCAATGTTTCGATTACTACTATGATCCTCTACACTTGAGTTGGTAACACTGGATGAATAAGGTCAGAAAATACGAGCCTGGTGATGGACTTTTCAACAATATTGTCGTGCCCACTGCTGAAACAACTAGATAGAGATTCATATTGGATATGCACGTTAAAGCTAGAAAGGGAGTGCTCTATGTTGGTTCTGCTGGTACTGGTAAAACTACAATTATTAAGGATTATTTTTCCACACTTGACAAAGAATACGTTCTTAACGCCTCCATTAACTTTAACAGCTACACTGATTCTAAAGCTCTTTAAGTAGTTATTGAATCTAATGTTGACAAGAGAGCTGGTAAGTCCTATGGTCCCCCACCAAACAAGGTATTAATCTATTTTATGGATGATCTTAACATGCCCTATGTGGATAAATATGGTACTCAATCACCAATTTGCTTGATCAGACAAATTATTGACTATGGAATCATCTATGATAGAGATCATTTAGAAGAGAAGAAATATTTACTTGACTGCATGTTTACCGCTTGCATGAACCCCAAGTCTGGTTCTTTCTTCGTTGATCTCAGACTCTCACGTCACTTCTCACTCTTCTCTTGTTTGACTGCTGAGAAAGAAATCCTAACCACTATCTATATGCAAATCTTAGACTCTCATCTCTGCACTTTTGATCCTCAATGTGCTGCTCTCTCACCCAAGATTATCAGTGCAACAATGGGTGTCTTCTTAAACATTGCTACCTCACCCTAGTTTATGCCTACTGCCAAGAAGTTCCATTATTAATTCAACTTGAGAGACTTTTCAAAAATTGTTCAAAATGTGATGCTCGCTCAACCCTCACACTATAGAGGTAATCCTCTTGGAATCGTTAGAATGTGGGTACATGAATGCATGAGAGTATTCTATGACAGATTGATCTTCGATGAAGATAGAGAGACATTCATGTCTTTCTTGAAGAATGCTTTAAGAGAGTTCGAGTTCAAAGAAGATTTGATCCTTGAATAACCATTGATATATACTTCATTCGTGTCTGCATCTGAAGGACATGAAAAAACTTACTTACCAATCAAAGATATTGCTCATTTGAAATACGTATTAGAAAATAAATTGGCTGAATACAATGATTAAGTTGCTCAAATGAACTTGGTTCTATTCGAATAAGCTATGGAGCATATTAGCAGAATTGCTAGAATTATAGACTTACCTGTTGGTAATGCTCTCTTAGTCGGAGTAGGTGGTTCAGGTAAATAATCACTATCAAAGCTATCTGCTTTCATTCTTGGCTATGATGTTGTCAGAATCGTTGTCACAACCAGCTATTCAATGGCAGATCTTAAGACTGACATTCAAAATATGTATCAAAAGGCTGGAGTGACTGGATCTCAAATTCTCTTTATTTTGACTGACTCTCAAATAACTGATGATAAGTTCCTTGTATACATTAACGATATTCTATCTTCAGGGTGGATTCCAGAGCTATTCTAAAAGGATGAGCTTGATGGTATCTTGGGTAAGGTCAGAGCTGAAGCTAAGAATGCAGGTTATCTTGACACTCCTGATCAGCTATTTGATTTCTTCTTAGATAAGGCAAGAAAGAATCTTCACTTGGCTCTTTGCTTCTCTCCAGTCGGTGACGCTTTCAGATTCAGAGCTAGAAAGTTCCCAGGTATCATTAATTGTACCTCAATGGATTGGTTCCATGAATGGCCCAAGGATGCATTGATCGATGTTGCAACTAGATTCTTGAATGATGTAGAACTTCCTTATGATGAACTTAGAGATTAAATTTCACTCCATATGGCAGAAGTTCATTTATCTATTGGTGAAGCAAATGCTGAATTCTTACAAATGGAAAGAAGATATAACTATACTACACCTACATCATATCTTGAACTAATTAGTTTCTATAAAATCTTACTAGACAAGAAGAGAGATAAAATCTCTGACTAAATTAATAGACTTGAAATTGGTCTTTAAACTATGAAGAGTACTACTGAATAAGTCGAAGGTCTTCAGAAATTGCTTGAAATTAAGATGGTTGACGTAGAGAAAGAAAAAGAGAAGACTAATGAGCTTATTGAAATTGTGGGAAGAGAATCACTTGATGCTGAGAAAGAACAAGATTTAGCTAGAATCCAAGAAGAAGAGACCACAAAGTTAGCTAATAACGCAGATAATGAGAAAGCTAAAGCAAACAAAGAACTTGAAGAAGCCGTACCTGCCATGAAAGCCGCAGAGGAAGCCGTCGCATGCTTAGATAAGAAATCTATTCAGGAGCTTAAATCATTAGCTAACCCTCCTGCCCCTGTGCTCGATGTATCAAAAGCTGTGCTGTTACTCAGAGGAGAGAAAAAGAATTTCTAATGGCCAAATGCCCAGAAGATGATGAATAACCCTCAGAAGTTTATTGATGATATTGGTGCATTCGATGCAACTAACATTGATTAGGGTGTGCTTGACAGTCTTTCTCCAATTATAAAGCAAGACTATTTTACTTTCGAGATCATGAAGGGTAAATCACTCGCTGCTGCTTATTTGTGTAAATGGATCTGTAACGTCGTCATATATAACACTATTTACAAGAAGGTCAAGCCTTTAATGGATACTGCAGAAGCTGCTGAGGCTATTGCTAATGAGAAGAAGGCTGAATTAGCTGTAGTACTTGAGAGAGTCAGATAGATCAATGAAAAAGTCGATGCTTTAAAGCAAAAGTTGTATGAAGCTGAAGAGGCAAAAAGACGTGTCGAACAAGAAGCTCAGAACCTATAAGATCAACTCAATTTGGCTAACAGACTTACCGGAGGTCTTGCTGACGAAAACAAGAGATGGGGAGAGAATGTGTAGACATACAAGCATGAAAGAATTACTATGATTGGTAATGCTCTAGTCTCAGCTGCTTTCGTCTCCTATATTGGACCCTTCTCATTCCCATTCAGACAAAGACTATGGAAAGACACTTGGATCCCAGATATTTAAACTAAAAAGATTCCTTACACAGAGGGTGTTGATCCATTAAAGGTCTTAGCTAACGATGCTGATCAAGCCAAATGGAAGACTGAAGGCCTCCCAGCTGATAGAGTCTCTCTAGAAAATGCCTCAGTCATAGTATCTTGCAAGAGATATCCACTTATGATAGATCCTCAGCTTTAAGGACAGAAGTGGATCAGAGGTAAAGAGGGTAATGAACTTCAAGTTATCCAACTCTCTCAAAAAGGTTGGCTAAAGAAAGTCGAAATGGCTGTTACTAATGGTTCAATATTAATGATAGAGAGTTTAGGTTAAGAAATTGATGCAGTCTTGGATCCTCTACTATCCAGATAATTCGTTAAGAAGGGTAAGGTACTTAATGTTAAACTCGGTTCTGAAGATGTAGAACTTAGCCCCACTTTCAAGCTCTATCTCCAAACTAAACTATACAACCCTCACTATAAACCTGAAACTGCTGCCTAATGCACAATCATTAACTTTATTGTCACAGAAGGAGGTCTTGAAGATCAATTGCTAGCTATGGTGGTTAGAGTGGAAAAGCCTGACTTAGAGTAGACTAAAGAAGAGTTGGTTAACAAGTAAAATGCTTTCTAGATTGAATTAGCTAAGCTTGAAGATGAACTATTGAAGAACTTGTCTGATGCTGACCCAGGAACAATTTTATAAAACAAAGAACTTATTGAATCTCTTGAAAACACAAAGAAAACATCTACTGAAATTTAAAGACAATAGGCTATTGCAAAGGACACTGAAATCAAAATTAACTTCCTCAGAGAAGTCTATCGTAGAGTTGCCACAGAGGGTGCCATGCTCTATTTCCTTTTGATTCAACTTTGTATAGTTGATCATATGTATCAGTACTCACTTGAGTCATTCGTTACTTTCTTCTTTAAAGCTATTGAAAAGACAGAATAATTTGAGGAGGAAGAGCCAAGAGTGCTTGCTCTTAGAGAAATGATTAGAATGACTATTTACTAATGGGTCTCAAGAGGTCTCTTTGAAAAGCACAAGCAAATCTTCTTGAGTTAACTTACATTCCGTCTCATGCAAAAGTAAATTCTTGATGTCGACTACACTATTTAACAAATGAGTTTCTTGCTTAGATGTCCCATTAAGACTGACACAGTTAACCCATTGAAAGAATGGTTACCAGATCTTGCTTGGTACAGTGTTTAAAAACTTATTGAAATAGAAGGTTTTGAAAGCTTTGCACAAAATCTTGAAAAGGAAGCACCAGGTAGATTCAGAGATTGGTATAATGACCTTTAACCAGAAAGTGAAAAGTTACCTCTAGATTGGAAGAAACTCGAAACAATGCCATTCCAAAAATTATTGGTTATCAGATGTCTTAGACCTGACAGAATTACCACAGCACTAGATAACTTTATTAGAAGAACACTTCCAAATGGTGATAATTATGTTGATTGTGACTCAACAAGTAGTTTCTTCTAGGTCCTGGTTTCTGCTTATGGAGACTCTACTCCTACTACTCCTATCTTCTTTATCTTATCTCCAGGAGCTAACCCAGTTAAGGATGTCGAATAACTGTGCAGAAAGAACGGTGTTGATCCAAATAAATACTTGCACACAGTCGCACTTGGTCAAGGTCAAGATATTGTAGCTATGAACAAGCTAGAAATAGGTCATAAAGAAGGACATTGGGTCATGCTGTAAAATATTCATTTAATGCCTAGATTCTTGATTGAATTAGAAAAGAAACTAGATATTTATGCTGTAGAAGGAAGTCATCCAAACTTCAGACTTTATCTCTCATCTGATCCTTCAAATGAAATTCCTATTGGTTTACTAGAGAGATCAATTAAATTAACTAACGAACCACCTCAAGGTTTGAAACAAAACATGAAGAGAGCATTCACATTCTTCTCTAAAGAAGATATTGAAGACAAAGATCCTAAGATTAAGACAATTCTATTTGGCCTTTGCTATTTCCACTCAGTCATGATTGAGAGAAGAAAGTTCGGACCAAAGGGATGGAATATGCATTATCCTTTCAACATGGGAGATCTTAGAGATTCAGCTATCGTGCTATAAAACTATATGGAACAAAATGCAGCTAGTGGAAAGATTCCTTGGGATGATCTTAGATACATTTTCGGAGAGATCATGTATGGTGGTCATATTGTTGATGATTGGGATAGAAGATTCTGTAGTGCCTTCTTAGAAAACCTTATGCAAGATAACTTATTAGATGAGGCTGAACTTTTCCCATTCATTGAGGGTAAAGGAATAACCTTTAAATGTCCTCCTCCTCTTGGATATGAGAAATATATTGAATATCTTGAATCTGAGTGTCCAGGAGAAACTCCTCTTGCTTTCGGTATGCATCCTAATGCAGAAATCGATTTCAGAACAAACTAATGTGTTGTCCTTTTCAGAACTTTAGTTGAATTGCAGCCAAAGGACTCTGGAAGCTCTGGAGAAGGTGGTGGAAGCGGTAAGTAAGAAAAGATCTAAGAGTTTATGCACAGAGTCAACGATGAAGTTTAATTGGATCAAAATAAACTCAATATTGAAGACATTGCTTCAAAGATGACTGATGATAGAGGACCTTATTAAAATGTATTCTTGCAAGAGTGCGAAGTTATGAACGTATTGATTAATGAAATTTTGAGATCACTGCAAGAAATCGAGCTTTCATTCAAGGGAGAGCTTACTATGACTGAAAAGATGGAACAATTAATGGACTCTATTTTCCTTGATAAAGTTCCTGCTACTTGGGCTAAATTAGCCTTCCCTAGCACCAGAGGTTTAGGTTCATGGTTAGATAATTTGAAACATAGACTTGACCAACTCAACCTTTGGAAAGAGGACCCAACTAGAGTACCCACTGTAATCTTCCTTAATAGACTCTTTAACCCTTAATCATTCTTAACTGCTATTAAATAAGTTTATGCAAGAGACAAGTAACAAGAACTTAACAGACTATACATCTAAACTGAAATTACCAAGAAGCTCTATTGGGAATAAGATTTACCACCCGTCAAAGAAGGTGCTTACATCTTTGGATTCCATGTAGAGGGAGCTCGTTGGGAATCATCTGTAGGTTAATTAGAAGAAAGTCTTCCAAAGAAACAATTTAGTGTTGTGCCAGTTGTTAACTGCAGAGCTCAGCTTATTCCCCAAGACGGTAAAGAAGAAAAGGGTGTTTATCAATGCCCAGTATATAAGACAGAGACAAGAGGTGCTACATATGTGTTTACTGCACAATTAAAGACAAAGGCTCCACCTCAAAAGTGGATTCTAGCTGGAGTTGCTATAATTCTCGATGTGGAAGGTGTCGCAGATGCCTATGCTCCAGGAAAAGAAATCGGCCTTACATGAGCAATTATTGATTACTTAAATTTAAGTTTATATAAGTTCATTTATTATTATCTTTTATTTAATTAATCCAAAATAAGTTAATTATGGGGTTTTGGGGTTTTGGGGTTTTGGGG